>CAUYLG010039865.1:0-21756 GCA_963573385.1 Cacajao melanocephalus
TTATTTTTCTTGGCAAATGCCTGACTTGTTTCTCGCCTCTTCCTGAGGAAGCCCCCTTCTGGAAACAAAACAATCCATTTTCGATCTCTGCTCCTGTAATTATTTTCTAAGTGCTTCTTGAGAAGCAGCAGCTGTTGGTCACGGTAAGATCTTCCCTAGAAAGTACACACACATATAATAAGTACAGGTACATCCAAAATTAAAATGCCATAAAATTAAATAGAAATTACAGCTTCTAAATTAAAATCCAATCATACAATAGAATAGTGACTCTCACCCCCCCATTACTTCCCTTTTTGACCACAGTGGTAAAAAGAAGTTATTAGCACTTACATAAATAAACCATTCTTTCTGAAGGAAAAGGAAATTGTTCTGATTGCCCTTGAAAGTTCAGTCATTCATCAATTCATTAACTGCTTACTGAGTGCCTGATATGTGCCATGCACTGTCCTAGGCACTAGACATAGAGGAGGAAATAAGAGAACTTCTTGGAGCTTACTCTAGTTTGGGAAGTTGGTAAATGTGGAGTGCAAATTCAACTAGTAATATGTGTTAGGAAGAAAAGAGTAAACGGATAGAAAAGGTCAAGAGGGTCAGAGAAAGCTCCTATGAGGAGGTGACATTTGAGCAGAGTTGATAACTTGAGGGAATAAGTCATGTGAAGATACAAAGCAGAATATTTCAGGTGACAAGAATGAAAGGACAAAGGTCATTTGGTGGGAACGAGTTTGGCATGTTCAAAGAACAGCACCAAGGCCAGAGTGGCTGAAGTGTGATAAATAAGAAAGTCAGTGGTAAGAGATGAAACTGTAGAATGAGGTGGAGACCAAATGAGAACGGCTTTATGCATGGTAAGTCATTTTGGAAGAGACATCTTTGGATAGTTTTGCATAAGAAAGTGTTATAATCTTATTCGTGTTTAAAAAATCTGACCAGCCTGGGCAAATGGTGAAACCCTGTCTATACAAAAAATACAAAAATTAGCCAGGTGCAGTGGCACATGTCAGTGGTTCCAGCTACTCAGGAGGCTGAGGTGGGAGGATCACCTTTGCCCACAAGTTTGAGGCTGCAGTGAGCCCTGATGGCACCACTGCACTCCAGCCTGGGTGACAGAGTGAGACCCTGTCTCAAAAAAAAAAAAAGAAAAAAAGAAAAAGAAAAGAAAAATGAAAATTTGCTGGCTGGCTCCTGTGACCAAAAGACTACAGGAGATAAGTCAGAAGACTTGCAGTATTCCACACAAGGGAATTTGATGAGATTCAATTATATCGTATTGACGATAAGTAGTTACATGTGGGAAAAAATGTGAAAGTAAGGCTAAAAAGACATTCTAATGGACTGTATCTTAGTTGAGAGGGAAAGAGAGAAAAGAAGATGACCTGAAGTCTAAAAAGAAGAATCTAGAAAAACTTGCAGGAAGGCCCAAAGCTTACAACTAAATATCACAAAGGTTCTTTCTTTCGATGTGATCAATTTGCCAATAATCTTCCAGCCAATAAAACTACAGAATCTCCTCAAAATAATTAGTATGCTTTCAGTCTTTACATTCCAAATGTATCCCAAATGGAAAACAAGTAAAACATTTTCTTAGTCAGTTTACTGAGGTGATTATAATTAAAATAGTTACTAAGTTCTCAAGATTATATGTAAAATATTTTTACTATTCTTGGAAAAGCTTGTCAAAATGGTCTAGTAGCAAAGTCTTCAGATAATTTTTCTTTTCAACATTAATACTTTTTCCCTTTCTTCCACTCATGTTATAGATTTTTATTACTAATCTATCAGGGGAAAAAAATGTTGCTCTTTAGACATAAATCTGCAAACTTTCCAGACACTTTGAAATGTAATCTTTATGTATGCAAAACTTCACACAGTAATCACAAGAAAATATTTTGGAGTACCTAATTTTCTACTTTTATCTAAAAGTCCACTGAAATTTTAGTATAATTTAGCCTTTCCGTTTTGTTTTTTTTTTTTTTTTTTTTTTTTTTTTAGATGGAATCTAAATGTGTCGCCCAGGCTGGAGCGCAGTGATGCAATCTTGGCTCACTGCAATCTCTACCTCCCAGGTTCAAGTGATACTCCTGTCTTAGCTTCCTAGATAGCTGGGACTACAGGTGTGTGCCACCATGCCCTGCTAATTTTTGTATTTTTAGTAGAGATGGGGTTTCACCATGTTGGCCAGACTGGTCTCGAACTCCTGGCCTCAAGCGATCTGCCCACCTCGGCCTTCCAAAGTGCTGAGATTACAGGCATGAGCCACCATGCCCAGCCTCTCTTCTTGATGCCTGAGGATCATCATTAGGGTCAACTGTTACACTATACTATAAATTCAACCATTTCCTAAGGGTGGAAATGAGGTAAGGTGCTCAACTAGCTTTTCCACTGGATCCCTGAGACTGCTAAGCTTTCTAATCGTTGGTTCTGCTGCCTTCTCTGAGATATTAGGCTAAGATCTTTGTTAGGTTGTCCTGATCAGTTTATTTTGTCTTGACCTTATGTCCCATCCCCATTGCCACTTCTTGTGGTTCCAGGCTATGCTTATATTTGCTTCTCTGCTCAGAAGAATAAAGGGTGTTTCCAAAAAGAAATGAAATAATGTCCAGTACATAAAACTGTCTGGAGTCAAGTATACGTGTTTTGTGACACCATTTTCATTGAACTTAGTAGTTTTTCTGCTCACTTCCAGTTTATTTCTGAATTTGTGGTTCTTGGAAAAGGCTTAATTAGATTCACCAGTTATTCATGAAGTCATCATTATGTGCAAAGCACCATACAATCCAGGTTGTTAAATATGTAAACACCAAATGAGTGTGGTATTATCATACACAAAAGCTCTTACATACCATATTTCAGTTATCCATTTTGGTGAAAATAAAGCATGTAATACTAGTAACAAGTCAAGAAAATAATGTAGTGTTGATAAAAGACTATGATTCTTCTTTCTACACTAAACTATTTCTAATGCTTGGGACTTCCCAATTCACTTTCCTCCATCAAATTCGTACCTATTCTTTAAAACTTGTGCCAAATATCATCTTCTTCTCTAAAGTTTTTCTGGATTCACATAAATCTGATATACTTACTTTTCCCACTATGAACTCCAAAAACATCTATTATTTTTATATTATTTATTTGTTAATTTATTTAATAATCTGCCTACTAGTAATTTAGATATCTTCTATATTATACACCAGTGCCTTGTAAATAAAAATAATAGTGATATAATCATAGTAATCAAGATAAAAATGATGATGAAGATAGCCGAAGCTGTTTTGAGTACTTTATAGGTATTACCTCACTTAATCCCCACAACAACCATTTGGGGGGATACTACATATTATTCAAATTTGGAAAATGAAACTTGAGTGTTTAAATAATTTGCCCAATTCACATAGCAAAGAAACTGAATAGTGGGGAATGCTTACTCAACTAAATTATACCTTCTAAATGGGGGAAGAGATTGGAATATTTGCATTTTAAGCATTTTAATACTTATGCATGCTTAAATTTAGACGGAAAAAAAGTGGTTAGGGAACAAAGATTCAGAGAAAGAGCTCCCTAAGGCGGGCACAGTGGCTTACACTTGTAATCGGAGCACTTTGGGAGGCCACGGCAGGTGGATCACTTGAGGCCAGGAGTTCGAGACCAGCCTAGCCAACATGGTGAAACCTCATCTCTACTAAAAATACAAAAAGTAGCTGGGCGTAGTGGCATACCTATAGTCCCAGCTACTCCAGAGGCTGCGGCATGAGAATCACTTGAACCCTGGAAGTGGAGGTTACAGTGAGTCAAGATGGTCAAAAAGAGCTCCCTGAGATCAGTTAGAACTAGCCCTACCTATTAAAATTGATTTTGTTATACCTCTTTTTATAATAAAGAGTCAATCTGACCAGGCTATCACTGTGGGAAAAAATGCTCATTACTTACCTGTCTTATAAAGAAGTCTCCATGAACTAAAGAAACAATTCCAAAGTTTGTGTACTTAAAAATATGATCCATCAACCACATCATTTGAGCGACAACCTAAAATATTTAAAAGCAAGAAATAACATTGGATAGAAGAAATCTGACTATAGTCTAGCAAAGTCTCCAAGCTTTAAGTATAATCATCCAAGCATACTTTTAATTCACCAAAACATCTTAAATATAACTCTATTTCTACAAATAAAGCACAGTTACTAATAGAGTCTACATGAAAAATTACAGGTCTTGATTCCAAGTCTTCAAATCCTAAGTCACAGGTACATAAATCACTGTATAAAAAATGAAACTGAATCAACTTCTTAAATTTGGACTTAATGATTTCAAATGTGTTCTACCCTAAACAAAGTCTCTGGTAATTCTTACATAACTTGTAAAATTATTTTGAAACAATACAATAAAATGGTTATTAAACAAGACTATACATGTAATGAACATTCACTTGTGGCTTTTTAAAATCTGAGTGTAGCTTCATAGCTAAAATATAAAAAGTTAGTGTCTGAAATAAAACATTTAAAAATTAATAGAATGATTTACATATTCTATTATGAAGAATATTTGTTAGTTTATGCAAAGTCATGCTCTTTGCCAGGATAAAAATATTTGTAGTGCCTCAGTCCTTAAACCCAAAAATATTATCCACTGCTGATAAGAGTTAATACCTATATCAAGAGCAGAAGACTTTCACACAAATTTAAAAATTAAAAGTACAGGCCGAGCACAGTAGCTCACACCTGTAATCCCAACACTTTGGGAGGCCAAGGCAGGTGGATCATTTGAGGTCAGGAGTTTAAGACCAGCCTGGTCAACATGGTGAAACCCATCTCTACTAAAATACAAAAATTAGCCGGGCATGGTGGTGCATGTCTGTAATCTCAGCTACTCAGTAGGTTGAGGCAGGAGAACTGCTTGAACCCAGGAGGTGGAGGTAGCAGTGAGCCAAGATCGAGCCACTGCACTCCTGCACTCCATCCTGGGTGATAGACCAAGACTCTGTCTCCAAAAAAGAAAATTAAAAGTACAAACAGGATCTAATTAACGAATTGGTTAACTGTTCTTTCCTGCTGAGGAAATAGCACTTCTTGTTATAAGCCTTAACTAAAGTGAAAGCTATAACCTCAATCAAGAATGCAACGAGTTCTACTTTGGTTTCCCATGGGAACAATAGATGTAAACATCATCTCTAAGAACCAAATTATGTGAACTTGCACATATGGAAAAAACTAAAACACGGATATCCATGTGCTGCTTTTATGAAAGCACTGTAAAAGCCCACAGATTATATAATATTACAGCTTCTGCCTTAGTTTTCCAGCTACACAACTCCTACTCTATCAGCTTTACTATATTAAATCACTTTTTTAAAAAATGAAGATATGTGCCTAGTAAAGAAAGAACTGATTCCTCAAGCAACTAATACAGAGTAAGATAATCACCAGCATCCCATCTTGTTTTGCTTTGCAATGATGATTATAGCACTTTGTTTAAATAAACTGAGATTTGGACTAAATAAAATTTGTTGAAAAGTGTCCCCCAAACAAAAAGCAGTGGAGTGGATTCAATCTATAAAGCATTTTAACTTTAGACACATTATGAAGTGTAGTTGTAATTTACTGACTTCTGGGTTTTAAATGCCAAATAAGTAGCTTTTATATTTAATCTTTCATTCATGGTGGATTTATCTCTTCAGTTAGAAGGGTCACTTAAAACACATAAATTCAGTAAAGATACCCAAGCTATCTTCTGGATTTGTATGAATAGCTCTGTTCCAACTTATTTTAGGGGAAATGTTATAAGTCAATAAATGTTTATAAAACATTTAATAAAGTTTTGACAGAAATAAAAATTCTTAGCTTTATCATGGGCCAAGACAATTCATAGACACTTATTTAAAAGGTACCAGCACTTTCAGAAAATACAATTAATCCTTTGTTTCATATTTTTCAAAAAAAGGATCAGTAAACATAAGCTGCCTAAATCAACTCTGTCAATGTTGGATAGGTCTGTCATTCAGAGCTTTTCCATTATTTCTAAGAGACAAAATCAATCTATATCAATTATTCTTTATCTGGATGCATAGATTTTCTACATATTAAAACATCGTCTAGAGAGGTAAATAAATGACTGCACTCTCTTTGTCCTTTTGAAATTATAATAGGGTCAATGGTTTTCCCTTGGGTGAGTATGGAAACTGCAGGATAATTTCGGTTGTCACAATGACTAAGGAGTGCTACTAGAATTTAGTATGTAGTAGTTGGGTACACAAAATATCTGGCAATGCCCAGGAACAGTTCTGAACAACAATGTTTATTGTCCTAATAAAATGCCAACAGTACTCCCACTGAGAAACTGAGGGGGCTTCAAGAAGTCTCTCGAATTCAAAAGCTATGTTACAACTACATTACTATCAAAGTAATATTTTTTAACTGGCCCACAACAGCCTTCTTTGAATGTATCCATAACATATAAAATAAGTCAAGTAAATACTCCTACCAGTAAATACAAATTAATGTTGCTCTGTAATTATTAGGCAGCAGGGAAAAATTATAATGCTTCCACTCCTATATTTCTCAGTTACTCCTTTATGAAAAAAATTAAAAAATCCTTCTAGATTTCACATTATTCAATATTATCAGAGCATTATTTAGAATGCTCAGTATTAACTAATCTGAAAATGGAAAATTACTTGGGACAGAAAAATGAACCTAGCAAACTAACTCAAATATTTTTATAAAGGCAAACAAACCAACCAAACTTTCTTTTGTACACATGACTGGAGAATTTCAAATTAGCTAATACTCTGGTTAATACAGTTATCATCCATGCCAAACTGGTGTTAGAATACAGTTAGACCTATTTATATTGACCATTTTAATCATCCTTTTAGATTCAAAAAATGCTTAAGGACATTGTAGGCCCTAAGGATAATCACTATAAATGTAATGATCCCATCTGTAAGAATAACAATGTTAACTAATTGAAGATTCTCTTTTATACAAAGCCAAATCAACTAGTTGTGCAAAATTTTAACATTATGAACTTAGATGAGAGGCAATAAATTTCATTATTTGTGCAAATATATCTACACGGTGATACTCTTTTAACAATTCAAGATCCGTAATATAAGAAAGGACTTAATTTATTCCACATTTCAGCAAGATTATGCCACTGCTTTTCAGATAGACAAGAAAAACAGATACTACAATAATCAAACATATTTTTCTTCAATCTCCTCTCATTTTCTGACCCTACCCTAACCTAGTGAATCAAAATCTCTGGAACCTAAATACATCAGAGCTTGTTCTCACTTAAATGTTTTTGTCAAGATTGTTTCATTAACAAAGAAGTCCTTGCTTTACCACTCTACCTAACTAAATTCTACTCGTCCTTAAAGGACAAGTTTATGCTCTCTCCCCTTCATAAAGTTTTCTGTGTCCATCAGGTACACAGTGAATTTATCCTCCGCTGAAGCCATCTCACTTTGCAGTTAAGTATTGTTTATGGCTCATGCCTGTAATCCCAGCACTATGAGAGGCCGATGTAGGCAGATCACCTGAGGTCAGGAATTTGAGGTAAGCAGCCTGGCCAACATGGCAAAACCCCATCTCTACTAAAAATACAAAAATTATCCGGGCATGGTGCCTATGCCCCTAGTCACAGCTGGTTGGGAGGCTGAGGCACAAGAATTGCTTGAACTGGGGAGGCAGAGGTTGCAGCAAGCCAAGATTGCACCACTGCACTCCAGCCTGGGCAACAGCACAAGACTGTGTCAAAAAAAGAAAAAAGCATTGTTTGTGATACCCTTTTCCACCTGCCACTAAGGTATTGGCACCTTGATGAGAAGAATGGTATCTTAAAGGATGGTGTTTATATATCTTGTAGTCACTGATCATAACTATTAAGCCCTTAATGAACTTCCATCGATTTGATTATTTACTATTAGGTCACACATTAACTTTATTAATTTATATACTTTCTATTTATTTAGTTTTCTATGAACATAACCTCTTTAACTTCTTAAGGCTAAAAGCTGAATTTATTTTTTAAATCCACTCAGTTTATAAATATTTATTCCATCATAAGCATTCTCCCCACCTTTTGTTTTAGAGATGGGGTCTTGCTGTGTTGCCCAGGCTGGAGTGCAGTGGATCACAGGCATGATCCCACTACTGATCAGCACAGGAGTTTTGGCCTGCTTCATTTCCAACCTGAGCTGGTTCACCCTCCTTGGGCAAGCTAGTTGTTCCCTGTTCCCAGGAGGTCACCATATTTATGCTCAACTTAGTGTAGACATTCTATCATCATAGAGAACTACAGCCCAAACTCCTGCGCTCAAGTGATCGTCCTGCCTCAGCCTCCCAAGTAGCTGAGACGACAAGTGGCACCACTTTGCAGGCCAAAGATGCTTTTTGTGTTTGTAGTTTTCAAATTGGCAATTCACTTCTTCCCCTCCAGATAGCCCTCAACTTGAACTATATTAACCTGCTTTCATCCCAGTTACTATTTTTAAAAAGTCTTATTGAAACATAATTCACATTGTCCCAGTTTTTTTAAAAAAGTCTCTAAATCCCCCTTCTGGGTGACTTAGAATGACACATTTTTCCTTTTAACATTTTCTAAATTTTTAGTTAAAGTATACATATTAAAGTCTATGTCTATATTCCAAAGAATAGTAAGATATTTGAACAGATTCCCTTTTTTTTTTTTTTTTTTTTTTTGAGACAGAATCTCGCTCTGTTGCCAGGCTGGAATGCAGTGGCCCGATCTTGGCTTATTACAGCCTTCGCCCCCAGGTTCAAGTGATTCTCCTGCCTCAGCCTCCCAAGTAGCTGGGACTACAGGTGTGTGCCACCATGCCCAGCTAATTTTTGTATTTTTAGTAGAGACAGAGTTTCAACATGTTGGCCAGGATGGTCTCGATCTCTTGACCTTGTGATCTGCCTGCCTCAGCCTCCCAAAGTGCTGGGATTACAGGTGTGAGCCACCACGGATGAATGAATTACTTTTTACCTTCCTTTCTGGATTTCTGCCTACTGCTTTCAGGGTAGCTTACCAGTCCTTTGTCCTGGAGGCACATCATCAGTGTGCATACATCTCCTGTTGCCTGATGATTCACCAACATCACTGCTTCATCTTTTGAAACTGCTTTAATATCTTCTCCCCATTCCATCACTGTAAGAATAAAAAGTTTAAAAGCTGTCATTTTAAAGATTTTTATATTATCAGAAACCTTATATTAGAAAAAAGTGATGTACGTTAATGATGATACATAATGATGATGATACATCACCTAGCTAAAATGTCTGAAAGTTTAGAACTAAGTGTATTTCCTATACACTTAAATCAGAATGTTAATACAACTTTTATAGAGCCCCCAAATAGACATTAAAATATAAAATAGTCATGCTTTTTTTTTTTTGAGATGGAGTCTAACTCTGTCACCCAGGCTGGAGTGTAGTGGTGCAATCTCGGCTCACTGCAACCTCCACCTCCAGGGTTCAAGCAATTCTCCTGCCTCAACCTTCCAAGTAGCTGGCATTACAGGTGCACACTACCACGCCCAGCTAATTTTTGTATTTTTAGTAGAGACAGGGTTTCACCGTGTTGGCCAGGCTGGTCTTGAACTCCTGACCTCAAGTGATCCAACTGCCTCAGCTTCCCAAAGTGCTAGGATTACAGGCATGAGCCACCATGCCTAGCCATGGTCCTACCTTTGATCTAGAAGTTCTGTTTCCTAGAATTTATCCTATAGAAACTTTTGTTCAAATAAGCAAAGATATATGTTTAAAGAATGTTTATCACAACTTAAATGTTCACCAACAAAGGAATGGACTAGAAAATTATGATGTAATAGGAGAGTATAAATCCACTAACAGAATAGAGGAAATCTCTATTCACTAACTCAAAAAAGACATATTATGAACTAAACAAAGCAAATCACAAAACAGTAAATATAGCATGATCCCATCTTTTTAAAGCAGGAATATAATTTATGTGTTGTTCAATGCACTGAAAAAAGTCTAGAAAAATAAATTTCAAACTGTTAATACTAATCATCGATGAGAGGTGGTTCCCAACCCTCCAAATTCTACTTTAATAAAAAAAATTCAGATATAATACATACTTTCATTTCAAAATAAGAAAACTAATAAAAATGCCAATTTATTTGAAGCTATCAGATGAAAAGTCACTGCACAAAACCTATATGTATACTCTAACGGAAACAGTGCTATTTCTATGTAGTTATGCCAAATTTCATTTATTTATTTTTAATTTTTTTTCAGACAGGATCTTACTCTATTACCTCGGCTGGAGTGCAATGGTACGATCATGGCTCACTGCAGCTTCAAGCTCCCTGGGCTCAGTGATCCTCCCACCTCAGCCTCCCAAGCAGCCAGGACTACAGGTATGTGTCACCATGCCCAGGTAATTTTTTTTTTTTTTTGAGACAAAATTTTGCTCTGGTTGCCCAGGCTGGAGTGCAATGGCACAATCTCAGCTCACCACAACCTCCACCTCCTGGGTTCAAGTGATTATCCTGCCTTAGCCTCCCCAGTGGCTGGAATCACAGGTGTGCACCATCACTCCTGACTAATTTTGTATTTTTAGTAGAGATGGGGTTTCACCATGTTGCCCAGGCTAGTCTCCAACTCTTGATCTCAGGTGATTTGCCCCCTTTGGCTTCCCAAAGTGCTGGGATTACAGGTGTGCCCACAGTACATGGCCATAATTTTTGTTTTTTGGTTTTTTTGTAGAGACAGGGTTTTGCCATGTTGCCCAAGCTGGTCTCAAACTCCTGGGCTCAAGCAATCCACCAGCCTTAGCCTCTCAAGGTATTGAGATTATAGGCATGAGCCACTGCACTCGGCCACCTCATTTTATAGTAAATTTACTTCAAGCATCAGTTTTCAAACATCAGAATTCCACAAAGAAGCCTCTAGCATTTTTTGATATGAATTACCAAAGGCTGATTCAACGTTAGTATTCTCTTTTACCCTATCCTTATCATACTCACTTTTACAAGGAAAGAAGTCAAGCCACCTCTATGTAAAAGCTCTGGATGAAATAGGGATGGGGAGACCTATTTGGAAGTCAATTTTGCACTATATTTCAAAATTAATAAATTTAATTTTGCACAAACTTTTTTACTTAGCAATTCTACTTCTAGAAATTTACCCTACAGATATACTCATTTATGTGCAAAATGACATGTACACAGGCTACTTATCACAGCTTTGATTTTAAAAGCAAAGATGAAAACAACTAGAAAGGGAGACTAGCTCAAATTCACAGAAACAGTAGAATGGTGGTTGCTGGGGGAGGGGGAAATTGTTTAATGAGTACAGTGTTTCAGTTTTACAAGACGGAAAAGTTTTAGATACTGGTTTCCCAACAATGTGAATATACTTAAAACTGAACTGTACACTTAAAAATTAAGATGGTGAATTTTATGTTAGTGTATTTTACCACAATTAAAAATATTTTAAGGGACACCAGCTAAATAAATTATGATATATCTATGCAATGAAATATTATGTAAACATAGCACTTATGTACTAATATGGAATGATACACTTTAAGTAATAAAAGCAAAGTTTAGAATAGAAGAGAGATGCCACTAGTTGTGTTTTTAAAAAGGACAGAGAATATACTAACCAAATGAAAACTCCCCATATGCCCCTGTTGACAACCCTCCAATGGAGACACACAGACATATAAACACACAAACACACACACACACACATTTCATTAATTCATTCTTCATTCAATAAATCAGCATCAGGCATGGTTAGATGCTGTGGATATAAAATAAATAAGAACATTTCAAGTACTATTCTAAAGTGAACAGCAGTTAAAACTCAAGAAAAGTCTAGCTTGGTTCTATAAATAGTGGGCTATTAAGAGGTAATGTGGAAAGTTTTCTGGCTCTCCATCTGTACTAATAGATGTTTCATAACCAAATAGTCCTTTAATGCAATCTGTGCTACATGAATGGAAAAAACTAGATACCTAGGCCCATGCAGTGGGAAAGCAGATATATCAATATAACTGCAAATAAAAATAAATTTTTTACATAAAATGTATCTTACCTGTTTGCTTTATATAAATTGGATAAATCTAGTAAGTATGACTGGTTTAAACACGAAAATATGAATTGAATTTGGATCCCTCTGTAATGGGTTGAACAGTATACTCAAAAATTCATGTCCACCCAGAATCAAGATGAGGCCATACTGAATTAGGGCAGGCCCTAAGCCTAAATTCAGTATGATTGGAGTCCTTATAAGAGGAGGAAAATATGGTCAGAGAGACACACAGAGAGACCACCATGTGATGACAGAGGCAGAGACTGAAGTGACAAGCCAAGGGACACTAAGGATGGTGGACAGCCACCAGAATCTGAAGAGGCAAAGGAAGAGCCTCCCTGAGAGTCTTTCGAGAGAGCAAGGCCCTGCTGACACCTTGATTTCAAGACTTCTAAATTCTAGAACTATGAAACAATAAATATCTGCTGTAAGCCACCCAGTTTGTGGTAACTTGTTATAGCAGCCCTAAGGAATTAATATTACCCCTCCCTCAATTTTCCCCATCCTCTCTCTCCCCTTTCCATTCTATTTCCCCCAAAATTATAGTCTTTCTTTTCTTAACAAGTATAGAAAAAGAACTGCATTATACTTTTAATATTCAGAACATTATACATAATCTAACATTATGTATTATAAATGGTTTTTAATGTTCACTTCTAAATACTTTCAGAAATCATACTTTAAAGTATAATTATTAAGAGTTAATCCACTACATGTTTTATCTCTCAACCAGAACTTAGCCAAAATTGGCCTATTTTTATTTTTATTTTTTGAGGTAGGGTCTTGTTTGTTGGAGTACAGTGGTGCAATTGTAGCTCACTGCAGTCTTAACCTCCCAGGCTCAAGCGATCCTCCTGCCTCAGCCTCCTGAGTAGCTGGAATTACAGGTGTACGCAACCATGCCCTGCTAATTTTTTTTAACTTTTTGTAGAGACAAGGTCTTGCTTTGTTGCCCATGCTGGTCTCAGACTTCTGGGTTCAAGCAATTCTCCCACCTTGGGCTCCCAAAGTGTTGGGATTACATGTGTGAGCCACCATGCTCGACAAAAATTTATTTTAAAAATGTTATTTTAAATAGGTTTCAAAAAAGATATGGCCTTCTGAATATTAAAATAACATATATCCATTGTAGTAAATCAGAATACTAAAAAACACAAGGCAGAAAATTACCCCAAATCTCACAATCCAGGTGTAAGAAAATACTGGTATTTACCGTGGAGCAAGACTCAGCAAACTTTTTAGCCACTAGGGAAATAAAAATTAAAACTATGACAAGCTACCTTTATACATTTACTAAAATGAGTAAAATTTTAAAATATTGGCAATACCAAGAGCTAGTGAGGGTGCAGAACAATTAGAACACTGCTGATGGAATACAAGATGATATAGCCACTCTAGAAAATAGTTCGGCAGTTTCTCATGAAATTAAACATACATTTACAACCTGACTCAGCAAACCCACTTCTGGGTATTCACCCTGGAGTAGGACTCAGAAAACTTTTTCTATAATGGGCCAAATTGTAAATATCTTTTTCCTCCAGATCAAAGTAATAATGGGGGACATTACTAAATGGACTGCACTCTTTTTGTTTATTAAGTGTTTCTTTTCTTCCATTTACTGTCTAACAACCTCTCCCCTAAAGTAGCCTGGTTCAAATAATTGTGTTAAGCCACTGAGAGCTGAGGTAGCTAAGACTTTACATCTTAAGTTTCTTTCTACAGTATGTCCTCAATAACAGTACTTCCACCTGTACAAAATCCCCAACTTGCTCAAAGGTTTCTTGTCTCATCCTTTTAAATAGCTCCTTTCATTTATGTGTAAGTTAAGCAACAGAACACTACACTGAATTCAGATATTCAAATGTAAATCAAAGGTCCTTTAATTTTATAACATTGGGAAAACTTTAAAAGTAATGGAATTTAGTATCTGCTTTAGATTCCTCATATGGTTTGGCTGTCTCCCTGCCCAAATCTCACCTTGAATTGTAGCTCCCATAATTCCCATGTGTGGTGGGAGGGACTGGGTGGGAGGTAATCGAATCATGAGGGGCGGGTCTTTCCCATGCTGCTCTTGTGATAGTGAATAAGTCTCACAAGATCTGATGGTTTTATAAAGAGGAGTTCCCTTACACAAGCTCTCTCTTGCCTGCTGCCATGTAAGACATGACTTTGCTCTTCATTTGCTTTCTACCATGATTGTGAGGCCTCCCCAGCCACATGGAACTGTGAGTCAATCAAACCTCTTTCCTTTATAGATTACCCAGTCTTGGATATGTACTAATGCAATTCCTAAAATGAATAAATGGAAAAAAGGATATTCTAACTTCTCCTAAGGGTAAATGACTACACCAAATTACCAGGAATAAGTGTACAACATGGATACCTCTCTGCTTTGCTCACAGAGCTCTAAAAAGCTTCAGAATTGAACTAACATATACAGCAAGCGTTTTGATCTTAAAGAAATTTAGAGCCAGAAAGGAATTCTGAGATATTTTAAATCAAGTAGAAGAAACGTAACTGTATAGTTCCTCCCTGCCTGACTGAATTAGTTGCAAAGAAAAACACAGATGGTAAAGATAATTAATTTACACCACCTCCTGTTCACTATCCCTCAAAGCACTTATTGATGTATTCATTCATTCAACTAGTTTTATTTTCTTCAGAGACACAGGGCTCCACCACTGCAGAAGATATAAAAGTATACTAGAATTTTATCATGAAGTAATTAACTAATGTAATTCAAGAGAAAGTAGAATGTGAGGGAAGATAGAGGGTGGCAAAAAAAAAAAGACAAAAACATCAGATAAACATTTTAAATAGTACACGCAATTTGCCTGCCTTTCTAGTCAACAGATGTATACCCTGGAGTACACATGAGACTGGAATGCCCATCATCATGCCAGCATCTCACTTAGCTGTGTGCCTTCTGTTTTTTTAATATATGTTTTCTTCCACATAAAACTTAAGTCAATTAAACTGAGGTAATACAATCCCTGTCTTCAAGAAGTTTGCTCACCTATTGGGAATAAAAAACAAACTGTGAAATAATACAATACACATGAAAATATGTACCACAGAATCTAGGAAAAGAAGTCATTGTCAGCTGAAATATGAAGAGAAGAGATACCAAAGACAGGGGGAACATGCCCAGGTAGAAACCTTCTCGGGGAGATAGCTGGTACTGAGAATAAGAGGAAATAAGATTATATCTTTAAATACAAATTCAGATTATAGGATTACTTTTAAAAGTCAGATACTAGACATTAGGCCAGGGAATACAAAATTCCTGTTTTATCACCACATAGGTGACATCAGAGGGAAGTAGACTTCCTATATGACAACAGGGAACAGTGGGACTGTGTTTAAATAAAGAGAACATTCACCACCCAAAGTGGGGAGCCACTATTCAGCTCCAGTCTCTTGCTGATGTGTGGAAATATGGACCCAGGCTACCATATCCTCCAATTCTTTAAAAGTAATTGGAAAATCAAGAGTTTTTATGAAAGTTAAAGAAAGAGGACATTAACCATGAAGGAAGGCTTCTGAGCAAGCAGGGAATCCAAACAAAAGAACTGGGTCTTGATAGGAGGGACATTCTACACTGCAGCAGAAAGAATAAAGGGAGGGAGCACCCAAAAGATAAAGCAGGCTTGGGCCAGGTTATTACAGCATCAGAATCCTTAACATTATGTTATAAACAACAGAAAGCCAGTAGGTAAAAGGAACTGATAACATGTGGGTCAGAAGGAAGGAATGATGAGTTGTAGGGAATGAGAGAGGCTAGTTTGCTAAATGGGGATTTTTTTTGAAAGATAGGAGGATCTTGGCTGGGCATGGTGTCTCATGCCTGTAATCCAATACTTTGGGAGGCCAAGGTGGGTGAATCACTTGAGGCCAGGAGTTTGAGACAAGCCTGGCCAACATGATGAAACCCTGTCACTACAAAAAAATACAAAAATTAGCCAGGCATGGTGGTTGTGCACACGTGTAGTCCCAGCTGCTCAGGAGGCTGAGGCACGAGAATCACTTGAACCTGGGAGGCGGAGGTTGCAGTGAGCCAAGATCCCGCCACTGCACTCCAGCCTGGGTGACAGAGTGAGACTCTGCCTAAAAAACAAAAAAGATGAGAGTATCGTTATATCCTGGAGGAAAGAGAACTGCTCAGAAAATTACTGCAAATGTAGATATCCTAAGTGAAACTGGGCTACACAAAGTTGGGGATGCCCCTTAAAATAAAAGAGCAGAAAGTAGAATGTAAGAATTCACACTAGCCAAACATCAAACAAGTTTTAAGCAAAGAAATTCATAGTTAGGGTTAATATATCCTCTGGCTTGAGGCTTGGCCACATTTCCAAATCTTGAAATCTAGAAAAGCAAAAGAATAAAGTATTAAGAATATACTGAAATGAGAAATGAATTAATTGCATTTATACTACATATTAGCAAAATTTTCCTATTTGAAAGGGCTTTCAGTCTATATTTTCTCAATTTCTACAAAACCCTGAAAGATATACCAGCCAGGTATTAAACTTATTTAAAGCTAAGGATCAGAGAAGATACTTGTGCAAGGTAATACTGTAAGTAAGCACTGTAAATCTGACTAGAATCCAGTGAAACCAAAACATAGGTAGCCTCTGTCTAATGAGATTACTAATCATTTAACTAAAAGTGAAGCGTGCTGTGATTTCGGGCTTTAGAAGAGATCTTCACTCAAAGATCAACTCAGCTCTTGCCAGCTCTATCACTCACATTGTGCACATTACCACAGGCCTTCATTTGCTCACTGATACTACCTTCCCTCGACAGGATTGTTTTCAACATTAAATAAGAAGTCACGTGCAAGCACATGTTAAAAGGCCTGGCACAGCAGATACTCAATCAAGGTGTTTCTTCTCACTAGAAGCATTACTGGTTATCTGTGTTGGCACAGAAGTTAGTCTACCTACTGCAGAATGAAGTAAAAAGGCTTGGGCGAGCTTTCTTTTTAACAAGAAGTCTTATCAAAGGATAAACAGTTCCTAAGAGAATCAGAGAAATTAACCCAAACAGCAAACTATACATGGAAAAATCTAAGGTTATAAGAAAAAAACATCATTTCAAGAATGGTATTAATAGGATGATGAATGTAAGAATATGACACAGAGACAGGAAAGAATAAAAAGATTAACTAGAACACACTACAGGTATAAGGTTCTCACTAAGCAAGGAGCCCAAACCTAAAGTCCATAGGATCCATAAATGGACTTCAGAGTTGTGACTCCTTGAACTATAAAATTGTGACCATGTGCAAAGGTTCTATAGAAAGCTGAAAAATGCACCCCCGCCCCTCACAACCCCAAAGAATCTATGTCAAACCCTTGGAACCTGTGAATGTTACTTTATATGATAAAAAATGTGATTAAGAATCTTTAGAGGAAGTGCTTATCTTGAATTATCCAGATGGACCTTAAATCCAATGACAAGAGTCCTTGTGTAAGAGATACATGGAGAAGAAGGGGCAGCAATATGACCCTGGAGGCCGAGGGTGAGTGATGCAGCCACAAGCCCTGGAACACAGCCCAGATCTTCACCTGGAAGAGGTGAAGGATCTTCCCTAGAGCCTCTGGAGCGATCTCGGCCCTGCTGACACCTTGATTTGAATGTCGGGCCTCCAGAACAGTGACAGAATAAATGTATGTTGCTTTAAGCAATTCCGTAGTAATTTGTTTTGGTAGCCACAGGAAACCAACACAGGTGCACCCTTCTAGAGGGAGGGGCTATTTACTTTCATCAGATACTGAAAGAGGTTCTAATAAACCTCCAAAGGTAAAAGAAGTACCACTGTAGAAAGTAAGCAAAACTGTCTATAAATAAAAGGACTAAAAATTTTTAAACAAGTAGTTACTTGGATAATGTCTCATAGCTACTAAATGCTAAAGTAAGAATTCATCCTCTGACATGTAACTTAATATTCATTTCATTATCTCTTGGGGTTCAACTCTGTGAATGCATTAAAAGGAAAGGATTCCCAAAAAATTCAATAATTTGTTAAAAATATAAGTTCCCAGGCTCCACCCCTGATGTACTGATTCAGAATCTCCAGGGTAGAGGAATACATATATTTATGCTTATAAATATATATGCTTTCTTAAAGCTTCTCAAATAATTCAGATGTATAGACAAGGTTAGGAACTATGACTATAAAGCAGGGGTCCTCAAACTTTCTATAAAGAATCAGACAGCAAAATTTTCAGATATGCAGGCCAAGAGGCAAATGAGGGTATTATGTATGTGCTTATATAACAAGTTTGTTTTCTAACAAATTTCTATGATAATTTTATTGACAAAATTCAAAATAAAAAAGTATAACTGAATGCAATTTATGTAATACAGGTCTACTAATGATAAGAATGGAATTATTTCTTGGGAGAGAACATTTTGCTTAATTGGAGTTCAAATTTAGTGTTCTCTTAGCAGCAGGTTGATTGCAAATGTTCATCTATAAAAGCTTCTTAGCTGGAGGGGAGTTATGAAACAGGCAGTGAGCTGGATTTTGCCCAAGGGATGTAGCTTGCCAACCTCTACAGTAAGGTACAAGGAAGAAGAAAGAACCACAACCCCTGCCCTTAAGCAATTTACGAGTCTGTTAAAGAGACAGGAAAAGAAAAGATAATAGTCAAGAACATGAAGCAGAATTCTGAATGTTGTAGAGCAATGATTTCTAACCTTGTCAAGTATGAACATTCTTTTTTAAGGTCAAAAAATGTGGCCAGCCTTAATAGATCAGTTCTTTTAGAACTGAGTGAAAATACCCATAACAAAAGTAACAACAGTTTAAATGCTTTTAAAGGATTTATTAATCAAAACAGCAATCACATATATTTGAAAAACATTAGCACATATTTACAAAACACATCATTTATTCATCCACAGATGGTACTTAATATGCCTATGGTTTCCTGACCCCCTGAGATAACTCTGAAGCACTGCAGGAAATCTCAGCCCAATAGTTAGGAACCGCAATTACAGAACTGATGCCAATGAGGTTCAGAAGGAGGAAAAGAGTGGAAACTGGACCACTGTGGAAGGGTGTCATGGGGTTACACAGGCAGGTAGAAATTTTTAAAGAAACAAAAGAACAGATTTTAGGGAGAGGAAGAATGAAACTGAGAAAATGCAGAGGGGCTGCAGCAGAGCAGGTAGGAGAGCAGCCTTACTAAATAAAGAGCTTGGAACAGGACCAGATCCATGGGGACTCTGGACCTCTCAGCCTGATTCTGCCAACAGAGCCAACATTTAAGTTCTTTCCATGTATGGAGTGCTGATATGCATTCTTTCATTCAATCCTCACCAAGAACAGTTTCCTAATACACTATGTGTATAAGTAAATGATCCTGATTTCATGAGGTACAACCCTAAGTGGGTCAGGATCTACTTTTCCACCTTAAAAAATAAAAAATGTAAAAAGTCTTCCCTTGAACCTATATCACTCCCTCCAATGATCACCTTCTATTCCTTCACAGCCCAACTTCTGGAAAGTTATACGTTCTTGTTTCCATTTGGTCCCCTCCCATTCATCAATCATCTCCAACCCACTCCAATCTAGTTCCATTTCTACCACCTCAAGGAAGCTGGTCTTGCTAACTTTGGAAAATGTAAATAAATGCTCAGCTGCATTCAGCAGGCCCCTGCCTTGAAACACTGTCGACTTCTGTGACTCCCCACTCTTAAGGCTGGCATTCCCTCTACTTCTCTAGCCGCTCCTCCTAAGTCTGCACCATCTTACTCTCTTAACCTCCAAATGGTGGCATTCCCTCACAAATTAATCCCGGGCCTCTCATCATTTCATACTGAGATATCACTAGGTGATCGCAGTTTTAAATGCAATGGATAATTTCCCAATTTCTCTTTCTAGCTCAAGTTTCCCTTACAAGTTCCAGACTGCACATCCATGTCAATTTCATAGCTCCACTTGGATGTTTTTCATCTACCCTATGCTAAATTTTTAAATTTTTAAAATCTTTCCTCTCAATGTTGCCTCCTCTCTGAGCTTCCCCATCCACCCAGCAGCTCACATCATAAACCTCAGGGGAATCCCTGTCACCTTTCCCTCGACCTCATCCTCCAAGACTAATCTCTCAGCAAGTCCTGACAATTTTCCCTGCTATAAAACTCTCCAATTAGTTCACTTTCCATCTCCATTGCCATCATCAGTACACCAACCAACTATCACCCTCACCTGATAAGGTGAGACTCTTCCACAGGGTTGACCGGCCACACACACTTGCTTATCTTGAGTCCACTTCTACAAAGCATGCAGAGTAGAATTAAAAATAAGAATCTGATTTCATCATTCCCTTACTTAAAATGCTTCAACGGTTTCCTCTTAAAATAAATTTCAAAATTCTTAATATGTACTACAAGGCATTAAAGGATTTGGCCTCACCAGCTTCTCTCAACCACCCAGCTCCTGTCCCCCTCACTCCCTCCCTGCTGTAGCCACTGGCCTTCCCTTTGTTCCTCAAACATGACAAACCCTTGTCTGCTTTTGTGCATGCTGTCCCTCCTCTTAGCTTCACCTGGCCAACTCCTACTGATTCCTCAGGTCTCAGTTTCAGTGTCCCTTTCTCAAGGGGGCCATCCCTCCCTGACACTACTAGTCTCAAGATCAAGTCCTCTGTCTCATCCTTTCATGGCCCTTTTCAAAGATTTGATTACGATGTGATTCCCGCTGTCTGTCTCCCACACTAACATGTAAACTCCTTAAGAACAGGAACTAGGCCAGGCATAGTGGTTCATGCTTGTAATCCCAGCACTTTGGGAGGCCGAGGTGGGCGGATCACCTGAGGTCGGGAGTTTGAGACCAGCCTGACCAACACGGAGAAACCCGTCTCTACTAAAAATACAAAATTAGCCGGGCGTGGTGGTGCATGCCTGTAATCCCACCTACTCAGGAGGCTGAGGCAGGAGAATCACTTGAACCCAGGAGGCGGAGGTTGCAGTGAGCCAAGATCCTGCCATTGCACTTCAGCCTGGGCCACAAGAATGAAATTGTCTCAAGAAAAAAAGAACAACAGGAACTATGTTGTTTTGTTTGCCACTGTACTCCCAGCCACCAACACAGTATCTGACACAGAGAAGGTACTCAAATTTTTGCATTAGAATAAGTTACTGAATTAATAAATTGCTTTGAGGGAGAGATCCAAGATGGCCGATTAACAACAGCTCAGGATTGTAGCTCCCAGTGAAAGCACAGAGAGCGAGTGGACGCCGCAATTTCAGACGAATTTCTGTTGCCCACAAACTGGGAGCTACCCAACGGAGGAGCCACTCAGGTCGCCAGCACGACTCTTTTGGCTGGTGCAGCTGTTTTGCCGGCGCCCCAGCACGGCTCGGCGCTTCTCAGTGTGGAGTATACGCGACTGGGTGCCCTTTGAGTCGGGCGGCCGGTCCCATCCCCACAAGAACAGCAACTGGAAGCGGTGAGGACTGAGAGTTTCACAGTAAGCACAGCTGAACCCTGGAAAGCCTAGCTTTGAGGGGAAAGGGCTTCTGCTGAAGGAAAACTAAGAAACAGAAAAAACTTCATCACCAACAAGCCGGATGTCCACTCAGACCCAATCTGAAAGTCGGCAATTACAAAGACAACAGGTGGATAAATCCACAAAAATGGGAAGAAACCAGTGCAAAAAGGCTGAGAACACCC
>CAUYLG010039866.1:0-16231 GCA_963573385.1 Cacajao melanocephalus
TTTTTTTTTTTTTTTTTTTTTTTGAGACAGAGTCTCTGTAGCCCAGGCTGGAGTGCAGTGGTGCAATCCTGCCTCACTGCAACCTCAGATTCCTGGGCTCAAGCAATTCTCGTGGCTTAGCCTCCCCAGTAGCTGGGATTACAGGCACGTGCCAACCATGCTCAGCTAAGTTTTGTATTTTTAGTAGAGAGCATTTTGCCACGTTGACCAGGCTGTTCTCGAACTCTTGACCTCAAGTGATCTGCCAGCCTCGGCCTCCCAAAGTGCTGGGATTACAGGCATGAGCCACTGTGCCTGCCCAGTAATCCTTATTTTTAGTGAAAACCCTGGGAAGTAAGTAATTTTGGTTATCTATTAGATGTGGAGCCCAGGATAAAGGACAAAGCTGTCGAGTAATATCTGACTTTTTTTTAGTATAGCCAGGAGGCACAACTGGGCCAGGTAAGATCTTATATGTTCCCAGACATTATCACGTCCGTGTGTTTAGAGCGTGTGTCACATTCAGCCCAGGACGGCTTTGAATGAGACCCAACATAAATTCATAAACTTTCTTAAAATTTTATGAGATTTCTTTGCAATTTTTTTTTTGAGATGAAATCTTGCTCTGTCTCCCAGGCTGGAGTGCAGTGGCTCAATCTCAGCTCACTGCAACCTCTGTCTCCTGGGTTCAAGAAATTCTCCTGCCTCAGCCTCCCGAATAGCTGGGACTACAGGCATGTGCCACCACACCCAGCTAATTTTTTTGTATTTTTAGTAGAGACGGGGTTTCACCATGTTGGTCAGGCTGATCTCAAACTCCTGACATCAAATGATCCACCCACCTCAGCCTCCCAAAGTGCTGGGATTACAATTGTCAGTGATGAGTGATTTTTTTTTTTAATTTTATTATTCGCTCATCTCCTGTCGTTAGTGTTAGTGTATTTTATGTGTGGCCCAGGACAATTCTTCTTCCAATGTGGCTCAGGGGAGCCAAAAGATTGGACACCCCTGTTTTAGAGCCTAAAATCTAATGGCTCTAAATATAAGTTTATAAACAAGCCAAACAATTATTAGAACTATTACAGAAGTAATAGTTATGACCTTAAAATATTTAGTAGGATAGCATTTGACATATTTGACTAATAAAGTGACTAAATGTCTAAATTAAGTTTTGAAGATTTTAAAAATTTTATTAATAACTTAAAAATTATCTTTACTAACGATTATTAAAGTTGTCAATGAAAAGAGTCAAACTCTAGGCTGGGCGTGGTAGCTCACGCCTGTAATCCCAGCACTTTGGGAGGCCGAGGTGGGCAGGTCACAAGGTCAAGAGATTGAAACCAGCCTGGCCAACATGGCGAAACCCCGTCTCTACTGAAGATACAAAAATGAGCCGGGCATGGTGGTGAGCACCTGTAGTCCCAACTACTCAGAAGGCTGAGGCAGGAGAATCGCTTGAACCCGGGGAGTGGAGGTTGTAGTCAGCTGAGATTTTGCCATTGTACTCCAGCCTGGGCGACAAGAGCAAGACTGTCTCAAAAAAAGAAAAGAAAAGAAAAGAGTCAAAAAAAAGTCAAACTCTGTAAAATATTTGAAGAGAGTTATTCCAAGCCAGAGGTGAGTGAGCAATGGCCCATGACACAGCCCTCAGGAGATCCTGAGAACATATGCCCCAATCTTCCTTTTTCTATTGTTTCTATTATGATAATTTATTTTTCAAATACTACCGTCTGTTATGCAACTGTTATATTCCATAATCGACTGTAACTTAGACATTTCTTTGAGGTCATTAGACCCAGTGGAGTCCAGGAATTTTCACTGTCTTGAAAGAGTCCATCCAGGACTTCTAATACTATGCTGATAGGAAAAAAAAGAAAGAAAGAAAGAGTCCAGCTTTTACAGCAAAGCTTGGCATCCTTATTCTGTGTCACAAGGTAATTGCGGGTAATACACAAGAGTTTAGTTTTACTTGAAAGCTATAAATCTTATCTTAGTAAATAAAATAAAACTGGCTAATGATCACCAACCATAGTTTCTTTTCTTCTAAGGAATGAGTTTGAAAAACAAGAGGGGGTTTCTCACAACTGCCCTAAAACAGTTTTTAAGCAGAAAGTGGCCTCATGTCAACCAAGGCAGGTTATCCTCATTAAACAAACACCTTTCTCAATGGAATCCCTTTGTGTTACAATTGTTTCCACATCTATAGAGCTCCATGAGAGATTATGCCCAAAATTTTGTTTGTACAAAAATAGTGTAAAAGTGCTTTCTCTTCTAGAACGACCAAGAGCTGGCTTTCGTTAAAGCAAGTCAAGGCAGGTTGGTGTCAGAGGAAATTTGCCTAGTGCTGATAATTCGCCCTCCACATGCAGTTCCAATAATGTGTCTGTAGAACAGGGTAAATCACCTGGACGTGGAGTCGCGGGAAGGCTGGCCTGGATAGCTGGAGGTCGTGTAATCACCTCATGAAGGTAGAATTTGCGTGTTTAGATCTCAGTTGGGAAGCTTCCCTTGGAGGTAAGTGTGGATTAGCCATAGTGAATTGATGCGATCCCGGTTTTGGGCTCTGTTCAAGTTCAGCTGAAGCATAAAGAGATGGTCTTTGTGGTCTTCTGAGCTTATCTATGTTTTTACTTGTTTTAAGAGATGGGAGTCTTGATATGTTCCAGGCTGTACTTGAATTCCTGGGCTCAGGCAATTCTCCTGCTTCAGCCTCCTGAGTAGCTGGGAGAACAGGTGTACACCACTGCACTAGTCCGGTTTATCTACTTTTCTTTTTCTTTCTTTCTTTTTTTTTTTTAAAAATGGAGTCCTGCTCTGTCACCCAGGCTAGAGTGCAGTGGCATGACCACGGCTCACTGCAACCTCTGCCTTTTGGATTCAAGCAATTCTCCTGCCTCAGTTTCCCGAGTAACTGGGATTACAGGGACCTGCCACCATGCCTGGCTAATTTTTTTGTATTTTTAGTAGAGATGGGGATCTTGCCATATTGGCCAGGCTGGTCTTGAATTTCTGGGCTCAAGTGATCCGCCCGCCTTGGCCTACCAAAATGCTGAGATCACAGGCATGAGCCATTGCGCCCAGCTGCTTTCGTACTTTTCATATAGTGGAAATAGCACGGACTCAGGTAGATGCCATTTAGTCAAAAGTGCAAAGAATTTAGTGAGCTACATCTCTTTGCATGAAACTGTGATTTCCTTTTAGAGGAGAACACAGCCCCTATATTCTAGCTGTTTGCAATTCAGTTGAAGAGACAAGACTTACACATGTGAAAATTGAGCAGTATAAACTAGTTTATAAACTGGAACTGAATAATGGAACCGTGAGAGTTCAGAGAACATAGGGAGGGGCGTCACTGTGGATTAGAGGAATCAGTAGCAGCTTCCTAGGTGAGGCTGCACACAACTGGCTCTTAAAAGATGAATGAGGCCGGGCGTGGTGCTCACACCTGTAAACCCAGCACTTTGGGAGGCCGAGGTGGGTGGATCACGAGGTCAGGAGTTGGAGACCATCCTGGCCAACATGGTGAAACGCCGTCTCTACTAAAAATACAAAACTTTGCCTTCGCATCATCATTTAAAAAAAAAATACAAAAATTAGCTGGGCGTGGTAGTGCATGCCTGTAATCCCAGCTACTCGGGAGGCTGAGGCAGGAGAATAGCGTGAACCCAGGAGGCGGAGGTTGCAGTGAGCTGAAATCTCAACACTGCACTCCAGCCTGGTGAAAGGGCGAGACTCCATCTCAAAAAAATGAAAAAGATGAATGAATGGGGAGGAGGGAAGAAGGGAGAGCATTCAGGTGAGAAGTAGTCCAAAGGCCGGGCATGGTGGCTCATGCTGAAACCCAGGGCTTTGAGAGGCCAACGTAGGCTGATCACTTCAGGTCAGGAGTTTGAGACCAGCCTGGTCAACATAACAGGGCCTACCTCTGCAAAACAATGAAAAAAGAATAAAATAAAAAATTAGCTGGGTGCGGTGGTGTGCATCTGTAGTCCTAGCTGCTCGAGAGGCATAGGTGGGAAGATAGCCTGAGCCCAAGAGTTCAAGGCTGCAGTGAGCTAAGATCACACCATTGTACCCCAACCTGGGCAACAGTGAGACCCTGTTTGAAAAAATAAAAATAGGAAAAAATAAAGGGACGTGGAAGAACAAAATGTGCGGAAGCAGCATCAATTTAGATCAGCCAGGCTGATGTAGAGAAGATTGGAGGGAGGAACTTTGAGTCCAACTATGAACAGCCTAAATACCAGACTTTTTATCTGAATAACTACTGGAAAACTAAGATTACTTACTTATTAATCTTATTCATCAGCTCTTTGAAATTGAAAGCCAGATATCATTTTAGATTCATTGGAATTTTGCCCTTGTTTTTTTCTTGAGTAGGATAACAGTGAGAGGTTCGTTTGAATTTTTTTTTTTTTTTTGAGACAGAGTCTCGCACTGTCACCTGGGCTGGAGCGCAGTGGCGCAATCTCGGCTCACTGCAACCTCCGCCTCCTGGGTTCAAGCGATACTCCTGCCTCAGCCTCCCGGGTTCAAGCGATTCTCCTGCCTCAGCCTCCCAAGTAGCTGGCATTACAGGCGCCCATCACCATGCCCAGCTAATTTTTGTATTTTTAGTGGAGACGGGGTTTCACAATGTTGGCCAGGCTGGTTTCAAACTCCTGACCTCGTGATCCATCCACTCAGGCCTCCCAAAGTGCTGGGATTACAGGCAGGAGCCATCGCGCCTGGCCAGTTCATTTGAATTGTTAAGAACACAATAAACGAGAAACACAGAGGACTTTTAGGGCAGTGAAACTACTCTGTATGATGCTATGCAGGTGGATACTTGTCACATTTGTCCAAACCCACAGAATGTACAAGACCAAGAGGGAACCCTGGTATAACCTGTGTTTGCATAATAATGATGCATTCACGTTGGTTCATCAATGGTAACAAATGTACCGTGCTGGTGGGGGATATCAACAATAGGAAGGCTGTGCAGGTGTGGGGGAAGAAGGAAAATCAGAAATCTCTGTATCTACTCAATTTTGCTGTGAACCTAAAGCTGCTCTTAAAAAAAAAAACACCTTTTAATCAATCTATGAACCAACATTGATGCATCATTATTACGCAAACATAGGTTATACCAGAGTTCGCTTTTTGTGTTGGTACATTCTGTTGGACAAATGTGACAGGTATCTACCTGTAGAGCATCATACACCCATATGACAGAGTAGTTTCACTGCCCTAAAAGAGACAGTAAAAATAGCCTATAATCTCAGCACCTTGGGAGGTTGAGGCTGGTGGATTGCTTGCGTTCAGGAGTTTGAGACCAGCCTGGGCAACACAGTGAGACTCTGTCTCTACAAAAATATAAAAATAAAATAGCCAGGCATGGTAGCTCATGCCTGTGATCTCGGCACTTTGGGAGGCCAGGGTGGGTGGATCACGAGGTCAGGAGTTCGAGACCAGCCTGACCAACATGGTGAAACCCCGTCTCTATTAAAAATACAAAAATTAGCTGGACATGGTGGCCTGCGACTATAATCCCAGCTACTCAGGAGACTGAGGCAGGAGAATTGCTTGAACCCAGGAGGCGGAGGTTGCAGTGAGCCGAGATTGCACCACTGCACACTCCAGCCTGGGCAACAGAGTGAGACTTCATGTCAAAAAAAAAAAAAAAATAGTCGGGTGCAGTGGCACATGCCTGTATTCCCAGCTATTTGGAGGCTGAGGTGGGAGGATCACTTGAGCCCAGGAGGTTGAGGCTGCAGTGAGCCGTGATCAAACCACGACTCTCGGCCTGGGTGACAGAGCGTGATCTTGTTGAAAGAAAAAAGGGAAGGAAAGGGAAGGGAAGGGGAGGGGAGGGGAGGAGAGGGGAAGGGAAGGGAGAAGGAAGGAAGGAAGGAGGGAAAGAGAGAAGGAAGGAAAGAAAAAAGAAAGAAAGAAGAAAGAAAGAAAGAGAAAGAAAAAGAAAGAAAGAAAGAAAAAGAAAAAATAAAAGTAACAGAAGAGACTAACAGATCTATAGCGGTTTCTTTCTCTTTAAAGTTTAAATTGAGGAGGTAACCTCTTCAGATAGGCCCATGTGTAATGGGGAAACGGAAGCTGGGATGGCTGGAGGGGTCTTCCACCAGCTGAAGACAGACTGTGATTTCCCCATCCCACACTGCGACTCTGACCCTTTGAGAGCTGCTTTTAAGGACTAAAATTTGCCCTCAGTTGAGAACCACTGGTCTACACATGCACTGTATTTAGTGGCTATTTGAACAAATTTAAATTAAGATTAAAAAGCTCAGTTTCTCAATCACACTAGCCACATTTCACATGGCGACATGACGGGACAGTGCAGCTCTAGGCTAGCCATCATGCCAGAAAGTTCTGTTTGTTGGACAATGCTGGTCTACACTGACTTCGATTTGTTTCTCAGGGAGATCACAGCTTAAATAAACCAGATACCCTTTCAAAGAAAAAAAATTGGGATAACCAAGGTCAACTTGAAGTTTTATTTATTTATTTATTTTTAAAAGACGGGGTTTCACCGTGTTGGTCAGGCTGGTCTTGAACTCCCGACCTCAGGTAATCCGCCCGCCTTGGCCTCCAAAGTGCTTGGATTATAGGTGTGAGCCACCGCACCTGGCTTGAATTGTTTTTGAGACAGGGTTTTGCTCTGTTACCCAGGCTGGAGGGCAGTAGTGGAATCATGGCTCACTGCAGCCTCAGCCTCCTGAGTAGCTGGTTCTACGGGCACGTGCCACCATGCCTGGCTAATTTTTACATGTTTAAAATTTTTTATGTAGAGTTGGGGATTTACTATGTCGCCCAGGCTGCTCTCCAACTCCTGGCCTCAAGCGATCTTATCACAGAGGCCTCTCAAAGTGATTGAATTACCAGTGTGAGCCATTATACAGATGTGGCCTAATTTTTAAATCCGTGATGTAAAACCTCATCTCTGCTTTTTTTTTTGAGACAGGTTCTTGCTGTGTTGCTGAGGCTGGAATGCAGTGGCACGATCTCGACTCACTGCAACCTCCACCTCCCCAGTTCAAGCGATTCTTCTGCAGGCATGCGCCACTACACCTGGCTAATTTTTTTCTATTTTTGGTAAAGACGGGGCTTTTCACCATGTTGCCCAGGCTGGTCTCGAACTCCTGGGCTCAAGTGATCCACCTGCCTCAGCCTCCCAAAATGCTGGGATTGTAGACGTGAGTCACTGTGCCTGGCCTAAAAGCGCATCTCTGCTTCTTTAAAACCACACTCTTAGAAATAATTTGACAGCTGGGTGCAGTGGCTCATGCCTGTATTCCTAGCACTTTGGGAGGCCAAGACATGTGGATCATGAGGTTAGGAGATGGAGATCATCCTGGCCAACATAGTGAAACTCCGTCTCTACTAAAAATACAAAAATTTGTTGGGCATGGTGGTACATGCCTGTAATCTCAGCTACTTGGGAGGCTGAGGCAGGAGAATCGCTTGAATCGAGAAGGAGGAGGTTGCAGTGAGCCAAGATTGTGCCACTGCACTCCAGGCTGGCAACAGTGCAAGACTCTGGCTCAGAAAAAAAAAAAAAAGAAAGAAATAATTTGACTAGTGGTAGCCTAAAAATTATATTTCTGTTATTTTTGTTAACTGGGTCATCATCTTTCAAATACGCCTTAAAATATATCATCTCAGACCGGGTGCAGTGCTTCACGCCTGTAATCCCAGCACTTTGGGAGGCTGAGGTGGGAGGATCACCTGAGGTTGGGAGTTCGAGACCAGCCTGACCAACATGGAGAAACCCAGTCTCTACTAAATATACAAAATTAGCCAGGCGTGGTGGCACATGCCTATAATCCCAGCTACTCGGGAGGCTGAGGCAGGAGAATCACTTGAAGCCAGGAGGCAGAGGTTGCGGTGAGCCGAGATCACGCCATTGCACTCCAGCCTGGGCAACAAGAGCAAATCTCCATCTCAAAATAAATAAATAAATAAAAAATATATATAGTCTCAGCCATGATGCATCCTTCACTCACCAAGTTCTATTTGCCGACTAGTCACATATGTCAGTGTTTTACTCTGCAAACCAAGCTACAATGCTTATAGTTCCTGCCACCTGGGCAGTTACAGTTCTACACTTGGCAAGATGACGCAGAGGTCCCTAGAAACTCAACAGCTGGAGGCAGTAGGTTACACCTCAGTCAGGATGAGGTTTCCCTTACGTTTTTGGTTCACCTCAACTCTCTCCCTGGTTGAGAAAATTCAGGCACATAGTTCAGGGACTCAAGGGGTTTGCAACGAGACCTAAGAGGTGACAAAGGACTACATTTGTTTATTTTGTCTATCTGTTCTGTGTCACAAAGTTCTCTCATCTCAGACTTTTTATAAACATTTCAACATTCTGTTGAATTTTCCCAAATTTCTTCCATCTGGAAAAATGGAGTATTTTTGAGACAACTGGGACCATCTTGTCCACCCCCAAACTCTGAAGAGTCAGTGGCTGAACAGAGAAAAAAGTATAACACATATTTGCTGAGTGGAGTCATGCAGATTTTCTGTTTTGAAAGAACATTAACAAACAGAGTGGTCATTGATACTAATGAAATACAAGGAGAAATGATTATTTCTGTCACCAGCTGTCTAAATTATTTTTGTCGTTTATAAAGTCTCAATCTTCCAGGGACTGTTCCATAATCATGCAATATGTTCAAGAGGAAAAGCCGCATGCTCACACGTGGGCTGCTGGCCAGGGTTCTCCCGTGGGCCTTGGCTGTTGAAGCTAAATTACATCACCTGTGGCCAGCTGGACCCTACGGTCCTGCAGAGGCTTGGCACATTGTCTTCATATGGTACCTCTAAGCCACTGGAACTTGGAGTCTATGACTTCTTTTGATCAAATGCCGTATTTCTAAGATTCTGGGACGTCGTAAAGAGAGGAGCTCTTTCAGGCACTGTTTAAATTGAGTTAAAAGGTGAATGCTACATCTCATGGTGTTATCATGTTTATTGTACATCTCCCATAAGGACACTAGCACTTTTAGGGAAACTTAGCTAATGGATTCAGATAGGATTAATTTCTACATTAAAAAAAATTATTTATTTATTTATTTATTTATTTATTTATTTATTTTAATAGAGATGGCGGTTTCACCATGTTGGCCAGGATGGTCTTGAACTCCTGACCTCAGGCGATCCGCCCACCTGGGCCTCCCAAAGTGCTGGGATTACAGGCGTGAGCCACCACACCCGGCCTAATTTTTACATTTTTGCTTCTCTCTCTTTGCTCTTTTTTTCTCTCTACATTTAATGTTTATTATTATTATTTTTATTATTATTAGTTTTTGAACCATAGTCTTGCTCTGTTGCCCAGGCTGGAGTGCAGCGGAGCAATCTCAGCTCACTGCAGCCTCCTCCTCCTGGGTTCAAGCGATTCTCCTGCCTCAGCCTTCTGAGTAGCTGGGACTACAGGCACGTGCCACTACGCCTGGCTACTTTTTTGTATTTTTAGTAGAGATGGGGTTTCGCCATGTTGGCCAGGTTGGTCTTGAACCCCTGACCTCAAGTGATCCGCCCGCCTCAGCTTCCCAAAATGTTGGAATTACAGGCGTGAGTCAAAGCTCTTGACCTTGAAAATTCCTCAATTATTGAGGAAGGAGAAAAAAAAATCTTTGCTCACTGTCAGTAGAAAAGAAGTTGCTTGTAGCCAGATTTACACATAAAAAGTAAAGTCAAAAATTTAAGGAACTGGAAAGATTAACGTTCTCTTGAAACAGGTATTTGAGGTCAAAGTGGTTTTTTTTGCATCTGAATTCTCTGGTTAATTGCCACAATACTTGTTTTTGATTTGCTCATGGCGTATTTAACCCACTGAAATGGAGGCATTGAGAAATGATCTTCAGACTACAGGCACTGTGGGCTCACTGCCTCGGGTTACTCAGGTCCTGCATTTGCTCATTTGATGATACATATTTACTGGGCACCCACCTCCTGCCAGGCACTGTCTGAGCCCTGGTCCTGCAACATGGAACTAGACAAACTAGGTGCTTGCTCTCATGGGATATTCAAGTGGGATAGAGAGCAAAAAGAATCAACATTTTTTAAAAGCATGCAGTTACATCAGAAGGGTGGTTGCATCACCGTGGAAGGCACGGAGTCTGGGGGAGTGTGGCCCTTGCTTAGAAGAAATGGAGGCTGGGTGTGGTGGCTCATGCCTGTAATCCCAGTACTTTGGGTGGCCGAGGTGGGTGGATCACCTGAGGTCAGGAGTTCGAGACCAGCCTGGCTAATATGGTGAAACCCCTTCTCTACTAAAAAAATTAAAAATTAGTGGGGTGCGGTGGCTGGTGTCTGTAGTCCCAGCGGAGGCTAAGGCAGAAGAATCGCTTGAAGCCAGGGGGCAAAGGTTGCAGTTAACTGAGATCACGGCACTGCACTCCAACCTGGGCGACACAGCGAGACTCCATCTCAAAAAAAAGAAGGAATGATTAGGAAAGGCCCCTCCAGGGAGCTTCAGTGAGAAGCAGCTGGCTATGTAAATATGTGGGGAAAACTGGGTTTCAGGCAGAGGGAACACCGAGTGGAAAGATCCTGATTCTGGACAGGTTAGCTGTGTGATCTACTGGATTTCCTCTATTTCACTCAATCTCCTGTTTGTTAATCTAGGCAGATACAATATACAATTATCTGGGGAGCAGACCGTATTAGCTACAGTCCTTGGAGATGGAAAAGGACTTTGTCTTCTTCCATTACCCTGCGTAGATGTCAGTCTCATCTGAGAGATGATGGGAGGGGGAAAGCTTTTAAGAGGGCCTGACAGCCTTAAGGAGCACATTTTGATTATCCTTGAGTGTGCTAATGTTAGCACAAATACTGGCTGCGCTGCCAGGATATTTCCACACACGTGGCTACAGGGATGATGGAGGTAGTCATTTATTGATTCGAGTTAGTTGCAACATTTTTTCCTTTTGACTAGAAAACTCACATTCTGACAATGTCTTTCCAGGAGTTCTCTAGGGAGGGAATTTTTGTGAGAATTATCTTCCATCATGATTTCTCACATATTGATGCTCAGGAAAGCAGTTAAATTGACTAGGTGGTTCACATTCTGCATCGGATAATTTTAAATTTAATTTTAAATCAGGTAATTTTAAATTTAAATTTTAAATTTTAAATGGACCAATGAACAAACAAAATAGATTTTTTTAAAAAACACAAATTACTTATTTTTAACCCTTGGGATTTCTCAGATTTCTAGCCTTTGTTTTATTTAGGTATTTATTTATTGAGACAAAGTCTCACTCTGTCACCCAGGCTGTGGTGCAGTGGTGCAATCCTGGCTCACTGCAACCTCCGCCTCCGTGGTTCAAGCAATTCCCCTGCCTCAGCCTCCCAAGTAGCTGGGACTACAGGCATGCGCCACCATGCCCGGCTAATTTTTTGTATTTTAGTGGAGATGGGGTTTCACCATGTTGGCCAGGATTGGTCTCAATCTTCTGACCCTGTGATCCACCTGCCTCGGCCTCCCAAAGTGCTTGGATTACAGGCGAGAGCCACTGCGTCCGGCCTCTATTTTTTTTTTTTTTTTTTTTTTCTGAGACAGAGTCTCACTCTGTTACCCAGGTTGGCGTGCAGTGGCACAGTCTCAGCTCACTGCAACCTCCACCTCCGAGGCTCAAGCGATCCTCCCTTTTCAGCTTCCCCAGAAATTGGGACCACATGTGCAACCATGCCTGGCTAATTGTTTTTTGTTTTTTTTTTTTTTTTGAGATAGAGTTGCTCTGTGCCTCAAACTGGAGCGTAGTGGAGCAATCTTGGCTCACTGCAACCTCTGCCTCCTGGGTTCAAGTGATTCTCATGCCCCCACCTCCTGAATAGCTGGGATTACAGGCGTGCATCCTCAATTGTTTGTATTTTTGGTAGAGACAGGGTTTCACCATGTTGTCCAGGCTGGTCTCGAACTCCCAAGCTCAGGCCATCCATCTGCCTTGGACTTCCTAACTGTTGGGATTACAGGCGTGAGCAACCGCACTCGGCCAACTATAGCATTTATATTACTTTGATGCAAAAGTAATTGCAGTTTTTGCAATTTTTTTTTTTTTGAGATGGAATCTCTCTGTTGCCCAGGCTGGAGAGTAGTGGCATGATCTCAGCTCACTGCAACCTCTGCCTCCCAGGTTCAAGCAATTCTCCTGCCTGAGCCTCCCAAGTAGCTGGGGTTACAGGCACCTGCCACTGCGCCTGGCTAAGTTTTGCATTTTCAGTAGAGATGGGGTTTCACCACGTTGGCAAGGCTGGTCTCGAGTGATCCGCCCACGCTGGCCTCCCAAAATGCTGGGATTATAGGTGTGAGCCACCATGGCTGGCTGCTTTTGCCATTTTTAATGGCAGAAACTGCAATTACTTTTGCACCAACCTAATACATACGTTATGTTTTTGGCCTGCCTTTCTTCTATTGTATTATAAGCTCTACAAGAACAGGGATCTTTGACTGTTGTATTGACTGCTGTACCCCCAGTGCCCAGAACCGTGCCTGGAGTGTAGTAAGCACTCAGAGTTTTGTTGACTGAAGTAAGGAATTTGACACTGATTTCTGTACCTACTCTATGTCTTCCTGTGTGACCAAAATGAATATTTAGCACCCATGGGTGCCAGTCACAAGCACTATACTAGTAAGCAAAGGTGAAAGCTTCCTGCCCTAAAACTATCTTTTATTGAGCATTTCTATACGGCAGGCACTCCACTAAGGGCTTTATGGATCATACTTTGTTTAATCCTCACAATTACCCTAAGAGGTGGATACTAGTATCACTTTGCAGATGATGAAACTGAAGTGCTGAGAGGCTGAGTAACTTGTCCAAAGTCACAGAGCAAGTAAGTGGCAAAGCTAGGATTTGAACCCAGCAGTATGATTTCACAGTCCTGTAAGTTAGGATATTGCCTCAAGGTAGGTGCAGTGTAATGCGGGAGCCAGACTTCAAATAATCACAGCACAAACACATATTTAATTAATTAATTAATTTTTGAGATGAAATTTCGATTTTGTCGCCCAGGCTGGAGTGCAATGGCGTGATCTCCGCTCACTGCAACCTCCACCTCCTGGGTTCACGTGATTCTCCTGCCTCAGCCTTCTGAATAGCTGAGATTACAGGCATGCACCACCACACCTGGCTAATTTTTGCATTTTTAGTAGAGACGGGATTTCACCATGTTGGCCAGGCTGGTCTCAAACTCCTGATCTTAGGTGATCCACCCACCTCAGCCTTCCAAAGTGCTGGGATTACAGGAGTGAGCCACCACGGCTGGCCACAAACACATACTTAATTGCAAACTGGACTTTGTACTGTGGAAGAAAAGAACTCTCTGATAATTGATATGAGTTTTCTTCTTGAGGGCCTGACACCTGGTAGGCTGTCAACAAATGGTGATTGAATGAATAATGCTCTCCTGAGACAGCAACCACAGCTTTAAGAGGAAGTTAACCATTATGTGGAGAGCTATTTGAAGTGTGCTAATCTAGAGAGAATTTATACATCTGAGAGAGGTGATAGGACTTCTGAGGCCTAGGACTTTTAAAAGTCTGAACAACCCAGGGAATCTTGCAAAATAATCATGGACTGATAGCCACATAGTGATTATTTTTTGATGATGAAGATGGTGATGATGATGATAATAAGATTCACTTTGCAACCACACCTTCAAAAAGCAGCTGTTTTCTATCTTTTGTGATTTAGGGCCATTTATTTTACTTTATTTTGTATTTATTTATGTATTTATTTTTTGAAATGGAGATTTACTCTTGTCGCCCAGGCTGGAGTGCAATGACACGATTTTGGCTCACTGCAACCTCCGCCTGCTGGGTTCAAGTGATTCTTCCACCTCAGCCTCCTGAGTAGCTAGGATTACAGGCAGCTGCCAGCACACCTGGCTATTTTCTATATTTTTGGTAGAAATGGGGTTTGGCCATGTTGGCCAGGCTGGTCTCGAACTCCTGACCTCAGTTGATCCGCTGTTCTTGGCCTCCCTAAGTGCTGGGATTACAGAAGTGAGCCACCACGTGGACCGTTTATTTTTAAGGACCCATGTTTAAAGTTAAAATCTCTTCTTTTTTCTGATAGGCTCATGTTTGTACCACATGCATTTTCAGTTTTCTGTAAAGGTGTCTTTAAGTTCTAGATGTGTCTTTCTCTCCTTCACTAAATTGCAGGCTGCTAGAGGTCAGATTCTAGTCTGTGCATCCTGATATTCCATACCTCAGAGTTCTGTATAGAGTCAGGTACAGCACACGCTTGTTTGGTTTAATCAGTTTTGCTCATTTCCCATGAATAATTTTTGTTTTCCAAATATGGATGGATTACAGGTGTAGCAGCTCATGCCTGTAATCCAAGCACTTTGGGAGGCCGAAGCAGGAGGATCTCTTGAATTCAGGAGCTCAAGACCAGCCTGGCCAACTCAGTGAGACCTTATCTCTAGAAAAAACAAACCAACACAGACAAATGTAGACAACAGAATCCTTTTCTTGTGAGGGAAGATGTAGAAACTATTCTTTTAGAAATAAGGTTTGAGACCCGGTGCAGTGTCTCACACCTGTAACCCCAACACTTTGGGAGGTTAAAGCAGGAGGATTGCTTGAGACCAGGAGTTTGAGACCAGCCTGGGCAACATAGTGAGATCTTGTCTCTACAAAAAATAGAAAAAATTAGCTGGGCATGGTGGCATGCACCTGTAGTCCTAGCTACTTGGGAGGATTGCTTGAGCCTGGGATTTTGAGGTCATGAGTGAGTCATGGCTTTGCCACTATGCTCTAGCCTGGGTGGTAGAGCGAGACGCTGTCTCAAAAAATGAAAAAGAAAAAGAGGTTTGAGAATATGTACAGGGTATAGAAAAAGCTAAGAATTAAAAAAAAAAAAAGACTAAAATTACAAAGATAATTTAGGCGAGAAACTGCAAAATATTTAATGATGTGGGAAATAAACTGGGAATAGTTAAACTATTTTGCTATATAAATGATAAAGGTTAGTGAAACTGCTAACTTAATATTAACATAGCATTTCCACACCAAATGTTTAAAATGGAATCTTCTAATGCAGGCCACATGAAACAATTTACTTAGAATATTGGTTTTCTGATGTATTTGTGGTTATTTCCATTACCTATAGTTTCTAAAAATTTAGCAAATATCATTTTAGATTTTATTGGCTTTTTTAAAAAAAAAAAACAACAACAATAAACAAACAAAGTCTTGCACTGTGACCAAGGCTGGAGTGCAGTGGTGCAATCCTAGCTCATTGCAGCCTTGAACTCCTGGGCTCAAGCTATCCTCCTGCCTTAGCCTCCTAACATGTCAGGATTGCAGGTGTGAGCCTCCATGCCCAGCTAAACCTTATTTTTACATTGTAAATTACCAAGTCGAATATATACATGAAATGCCAAAAACAAAAATGCTTGAATTTTATTCTGATTAGATCTAGTGGAATTTTTTCCCCCTTTTTGTTAGCCAGTACGTGTTCTCATTTTTTTGTTTTTTTAGATGGAGGCTCGCTCTCTAGCTCACACTGGAGTGCAATGGCATGATCTCCGCTCACTGCAACCTCTGCCTCTTGGGTTCAAGTGATTCTCCTGCCTCAGCCTCCTGAGTAGCTGGGGCTACAGGCATGCACCACCACACCTGGCTAATTTTTGTGTTTTTAGTAGAGACGAGGTTTTACCATGTTGGCCAGGATGGTCTCAAACTGACCTCAAGTGATCCACCCGTCTCGGCCTCCCAAAGTGCTAGGATTACAGATGTAAGCCACCATGCCCAACCGATTTATTCTATTCATTGATCAACTTATTACTGTTAAACAATCTATGTTTTGCACAGTCTGGTTGGCGTGAATTCAAATTTGATTATACTATCTATTACTTTTATTTATTTTTTTCTTTTTTAAGACAGAGTTTCTTTTTTTTTTTTTTTTTTAGAGAAAGAAAGAAGAAGAAAGAAAAAAGGGGGAGAGAGAACAGAATTCTTGCTCTATTGCCCAGGCTGGAATACAATCTAGGAATAGGTATTAAAAACCTCTTTTATGCCGATAATTGTACTTAACAACAGAGACAGGAAGCAATAAGGGAAGAAAATAACAAACAAACAGCCAACCAATATTTCATTTAGGTCTGTGAAATGCTATGCAAATGCTGAAGAGTGATTTACTTCCAATTATATAGTCACTTTCAGAATAGGTGTAATATGATACTGAGAAAAATGTATGTTCTGGAGACCTGGGATGAAGAATTCTATAGATATTCACTAAGT
>CAUYLG010039868.1:0-51313 GCA_963573385.1 Cacajao melanocephalus
TCTAATACTGACAGTATAATGTTAAAGTCTCCCACTATTACTGTGTGCGAGTCTAAGTCTCTTTGTAAGTCATGAAGAACCTGCCTTATGTAACTGGGTGTTCCTGTATTGGGTGCATATATATTTAGGATCATTAGCTCTTCTTGTTGATAAATACTTTTTTTAAGATGGGGTTCTGATTCTATAACCCAGGCTGGAGTGCAGTGGCATGATCATAGCTCACTATAACCTCGAACTCCTGGGCTCAAGCAATCCTCCTGCCTTACCTTCCTGAGTAGCTAAAACTACAGGCATACACCATCATGCCTGGCTAATTTTTTTATTTTTATTTTTTTGTACAGACAAGGTCTCACTATGTTACCCAGGCTGGTCTTGAACTCCTGAGCTCAAGCGATCCTCCTGCCTCAGCCTCCTAAAATGCTGGGACCACAGGCATGAGCCACCTTACCCAACCACAAAATGTATTTCCTATTGAATACTGTGGTTGAAATCCTTTATAGAACTCCATTAAAAGTAAGCCAAAACCAGTGGTCATTCTACCAGGAAAGTGTTTTGCCAAGTTTAGTGTGAAAACAAGTAAAGTTTGAAATGCAGCTTCTGATTTAACAGTTCTGGTATGGACCTGAAATTCTGCATTTCGAATAGGCTTCTAGGAGAGATCTAAGCTGCTAGTACTGGCCTATCAACTACCTTTGAGAAGTATGATAAAAAAAAAACCCCAAAAACACTGCATCTGAGGGAGGATCTATTTTATTTTGAAGAATGTCTCCCTAAAGTAGGTAGCATGTACATATATACATGCACACACTTTTTTTGCTAACAATTTAAATAGGAACAACTAATTCTTGAAAATGTTTAAAAATAACAAAACAAGTTCACGACCAGCATGGCCAACATGGTGAAACCCTGTCTCTATTAAAAATGCAAAAACTAGCTGGGCATGGTGGCAGGCACCTGTAATCCCAGCTACTCGGGAGGCTGAGGCAGAAGAATCACTTGAACCCAGGAGGAGGAGTTGGCAGTGAGCTGAGATTGTGCCACTGCACTCCAGCGTGGGGGACAAAAGCGAGACTTTGCTCAAAGAAAAATAAAGTAGCAAAACAAAACCTTCCACAGAGAAACACCTCAATTCACTACAGGAAAAATGTGCTTATTGTGATAGTAATAAGAGCCCTGGGATTTACTGGTGTTCATGATGACACACACAAGACCCAGTGCATCCATAACCCAGTTCAGGCTGATATGAGTTCTCCTAGATTACATATGAAGAAACAAACCCAAATTAGTTTGTTTTCTCCAAGGTCACCTTGCTTGAGAGTAGAGGGACACAGATTAGAATCCAGCCAATTAATTCCTAAGGCCATACTCCTACCATACTCATTGACTCACAGATGTATGTTATTCACACACATATATACATGCTCTAAACATTACATGTGATATAAACGCATATTCAGATATGTACACTAGCACCTACTTTGGCATACACTTTTATAAACACTTTATAGCATTCAGGAGTCGGGGATCAGAAGAGGAAACGAATATGTAAAAACCCATTCTCTAAAATTAGGTGCCTTCTCAAGCAGATCAAGCAACCACATTTATATTGTCTACATTAAAGAGATCTCTTGAAAACAGTCACATTAGCAGAATACAGGCGCTGAGGGAGCAGGATGGCAGGGGAGGAGTGAGCAGGCAAACGACTAGAACTACAAACAAGATTCCATCACCTATAACTTAGACTTCATGTGGTATATTTAGTTCAAACCCTGGCAGTTTATACAAATAGGTTGTCACGTAAAGTGCAAACAACTCTCTTTTGACAAAGTGATACTGCTGTGGTGCTGGGTTGACGGCTTTATATTCCGCAAAGCTCTTTAAGTGACAAATGAAAGCAGAGTCTTGAAAATATGGTGATATGAAATGACTGCATAAATCCTTTCAGGGTTCCCGGGGGGAGCAAAAGGATAGCACTTTGCAATTAATTAAAAAGAAAATCTGAGAGGACGAGGTTAGATCTTTCTAATCTTGACTCTGTACAAACGGACTTTGAAGTTACTGGCAGAAAATTGAAAGACGGCCCTAGAAAAGTCTTCACATGAGATGTACAAAGTTGTTTAAAGATCAGGCTCAAGTGCTGCTCTTGGCCCAAATTATGCTAGGCAAGGGTGCAATAATTATCTCTGCTAGAGATAGTTGGTGCACTGGCGTTGAAATCTTTTGACACGTTGGATAATGCAGCTTTTTGTGTGCATACATTGCTTTCCCAAGCTGTCTACATCAGTGTCATGTTCAAATGAAGCCGAATAGTTTAAAAGGCTCCACTTTCACGCTGGCTTTATTTAGCCTGAATAAACATTTCCCTTCAACCTCATATAAAGTCTTGCTGCATAAATGCAGCTGTCTTGCTCTTGTCTCTTAATAAAGATCTTTACAAAGAGGCCTGTTGGGCAACATATTTTTGATAGATGATTAGTAAGAGATATAGGATTTCTTTTTTTTAAAAAAATCATACTCTGACTATAGAGGGCAAATTCATTATCCATAAAGCAAAAGGAGCAAGGGATTTCAGTAGTATCAGAAGCCTTATCTGGCTTCGATCTGACAGTTAACTCTAGGCCGTGAATGATTAAATAAAAGTCTAACTTCACCCTAGCCTGGATAAAATAAAACTCAAAGCCCAGAAACTTCAAATAAAATTTTAAAAAGTCATATAATTTTTAACCTCAAAAAGAAACAGAAAAGGGAAGTGCGATGTGACAGAAACCGTGATTTCAAATGGAGGGTTTCTTTTGTTGTTTTTGTTTTTCAGAACTAGACTCAAATTTTACAAAAGCCCTCCTACCCATATGGGAGAAAGTTTTGAGAGTAATTAGGTTGATTTGAACTGTTAAAAACTTTCTAATTGAGATAGAGCAACATAAAGTGTGGCAGAATAAAAATGGCCACAAAATCTTTAATATTCCTTCCATCCAGAAGTGAGGGGTCTATGTTCCTTCTCCTTCAGCATAGTGGGGCCGGCTGAGTATTTTCACTAAGAGAATTCAGCAGACGCTGGGTGCGGTGGCTTACGCCTGTAATTGCAGCACTTTGGGAGGCCAAAGCAGAGGATCACTGGAGCCCAGGAGTTCAAGAATAGCCTGGGCAACACAGTGAAAGCCTGACTCTATTTTAAAAATTAAAATAACAATAAAAAACAATTCAGCAGAACTTACTGTGCCCAGGCCTCAAGAAACTGGCGTTTCTCTTACAATACTAGCTCTCAAATCCTGAATTGCTCTAAGGTAAGAAGTCTGCCACCCTAAGGCCACCATATTAGGAGGAAGCCCAAGACAGCACATAGAGAAAGAAAGGGAAAGATGCCTACCCAACCTCCAGCTATCTGAGTCATCCCAGCTGAGGCTCCAGACATTAATGAACTTCAGTAAGCTATTCATCCTAATGCCTTATGGGAATATCTGACCCATAATCTTGGGAGACATAATAATAAATTGTCTTCAGCTATTGTGTATTGGAGTAGTTTGTTACACAGCAACAGATAGGCAGAACATACAATAAAGTGGGCTAATCTTAAGTGTACAGCTCTGCACTTTTGCATATGTATATACACAAGTAACCACCACCTAGGTCACAAGACATAATGTTTCCAGAAGCCTCTCTCTGACCCTACCCAGACACTTTCCTTGATAAACATCTCCATCCCACCCCCACACAAATAGGTAACCAGTATCCTAACGTCTATCATCATAGATAAGTTTTGTTAGTTCTTGAATTTCGTGTGTGGGAAATCATGTAGTAGGTACGGTTTAGTATCCAGCTTCTTCCGTTTAACATACCGTCTGTGAGATTCATCACTGCTACTGCACAGGCAGTAGATGGTATGTTTTCATTGCATTTTATAAGCAGACTACAATTATCCATTCTGCTGCTGCTGATGGACATTTGGTTGCGTCCACTTTGGGGCTTTTATGCTGTTATGAACATTCTCATACATCTTTCTGGTGGACAAATGTACTCATTTCTCTTGGGTGTATGTATACCTAGAGGTGAAGTTGCTGGATCGCCGGGCAGTGCACTCATTTGGTAAAGTATTAGTTCATATTCTAACTACTTACAGAATTGCTCATCGGGGTCACGTTGTCATTGTTTTCTCCCCTATAACTAGCAAATATTGAGGGAAAATCATGCTGCATTAAATTAAGCAATTTATGATTTGTCCTTCCATATTGACCTTTCCTGTCTAACTGCACAATAGTATTGTTCTCAACAATGTCTACTGTCATGAACACGACATTGTTCTTGGAAAAATCCTATCAGGCAAAGTCAACCTCTAAAATAGCATTGTAATAAATATGCAGAAATGTCACTTTTTGCATTAGCCCAAAGGTTTTGTATGGCTTAAGGATATGTGCAGTAAGCTAACTATAAAAATAGAAACTTGACAGTGGGGATGTATGTGTGTGTCAAAATAATATTACTCTTTCTGGGTGTATGGCAGAAAAAATGACACTATATCCACCAGCATGATTTTTATAGATCTGCCTCTTTGCCAGATGACACCTTTTATAAACTGCTTTATGAAAACATGACAGTATAAGTGCAATAGTGTGTTTATTGCTTGATAAACTTTAGTAATAAACTTACGATTGGTTTAAAATTAAAGCCTTAGAGCCTATTCATTAAGCATTTAGGACAAGTGAGTAAGCAAAAAATCCAAACTATTAAATCCTAAATGTATGCAGATCAAGCCACTAGCAGCAAGCACTATTTCTCCGTCAGTATGTCTTATGAAAATATCTGCCAGTTTCCTTGTCATTGAGCTAAATGCATTACAGCCACATCTAAAGCATGCCATTTGCATTGCTACAAATTTGAGTGAAATCCAGAATGTTACCATTTCCACAGGCTCACTCAAAACAGATTAAGTCTTTTTCAAAAGTGTTCTATAACTTAGCACAGCATATTTTACATATGGCAAACCATGGTTCCCACAATTATTTTTCTGAAAAGACTTGAAAAGACTTCAAGGAATTTCTTCAAATAATTTCATAGCACACATTCAATATTTTGATTATTGATGGATTATATATAACAATGTAGTGTGGTCTGAGGACTTTGGATTACCCATGGAGCTTGTTAAAGAGAGAAATCCTGGAGTCCTTTCCTAATTGATTGAAATAAAATCTCTGGAATAAGGGACCCAAGAACTAATATTTTATTAAGTAACTCCAAATGATCCTTATTCACAATAAAATGTGTTAACCATGGCTATATAGAAATCTAATAAAAAGAAACTTTACAGCAAAGTTATATTGGCCCAGAAGGGTGCCATTTTAAGTGAATAATGTATTTTTACATTCTTAGGTTCAAATTGTTACTCAACATGACATTTTTTAAAAAATCAAATGGCTTACATTAGTTCATATTCCTTTTTTTTCTTGTAGTTATGTATAAACACCCACAAAATAAAGTCTAGTTAAGGGCTTTTGAAAATCAATTCCTATAACAAATGCATATATAACTAAACTTTCCTGATGATTCTATTTATCCTGGACTGACAAGTGTAAACTTGGTAACTGATAAATCAGAAAAACAGTAAAACAAAACAATCCTTTTACCAAACAGTCTATCAAAATTCCTGTGATGCTCATCACGTTTTCAGCTGCTTATTCTTCACCCCCAGATCTTACAAAATATTGCAATAGTTAATTACAGCAAAGTCACTAACATGTTATTTGTGTTGGGTGGATCTTCACAAAGGCGATGCTAATTATTGGAAATATATGTACATATATTATTATATGTAATTATATATGAATATCATATAATTATATAATCATTATATATTTAATTATATATATTATTTTTATATAAATAAATAAATATATATATATATATCTATATATAATATTTCCCCATTAACAAATCAGTGTGCCAACGTGACAAAAAGTAGGAGAGACTGTCAAAGCTTTATAGTTGCTACAGAACTCTAGTACTGGGAAGTACTAGTTCAAAATTCCATTCTGGGCATCTTTTTTGTTGTTCTTATTGGAGACAGGGTCTCTCTCTGTTGCCTAGGCTGGAATACAGTGGTACAATCTTTGCTCACTGCAACCTCCACCTCCTGGGTTCAAGTGATTCTCCTACCTCAGCCTCCCAAGTAGCTGGGACTACAGGTGGGCACCACCACACCCAGCCACCTTTTCTATTTTTTGGTAGAAATGGGGTTTTTGCCATGTTGGTGAGGCTGGTCTTGAACCCCTCGCCTCAGCCTCCCAAAAGTTCTGAGATTACAGCCATTAGCCACTACACCCAGCCCCATTCTGGGCATCTTAAACAAAAACAAAAAACCCCTCAACACATCGTGCTATAATGCAGTGATAAAGCAACGTAGGGCTTTTCTGCACATTAGAATGTTGAAAGTAAGAACCAAGAAAAAATCACATGTAGGAGCAAAAATCAAAATAAATGCTTGCCTTTTTCCTTGGACATCAAAAGAAAGAACAAGCAAAAGGAAAATCAACCTCAATTTCTGATCATTTTATTTATCTTATTGTGAAAGGAACAACACTGAATCAAGAGTGAAATAGAAATCAACTAAATGAAATGACAGGAAAAGTTGCAAAGAAAGGCATCTGGGAGGTGAAAAATAAATGTTCCTTCCCAGAAAGAAACCAGTTGTTTAAAAACAAAACAAAACAAAAATGTACAAAAGGTGGTCAGATCATGAGGTCAAGAAGTCGAGATCATCCTGGCCAACATGGTGAGATACTGTCTCTACTAAAAACACAAAAATTAGCTGGGCATGGTGACACACACCTGTAGTCCCAGCTACTTGGGAGACTGAGGCAGGAGAATCGCTTGAACCTGAGAGATGGAGGTTGCAGAGAGCCGAGATCATGCCACTGCACTCCAGCTTGGGAGACAGAGCAAGACTCCGTCTCAAAAAAAAAAGTTTCTGAATCTTTGCATTCATTTCTGATTGCTCCTGTAACAAATTATCACAAAACTGCATGGCTAAAAATAATACAAACATATTTTCTTACAGTTCTGGAAGCCAGAAGTTCAAAATCATTTTCACTGGGCTAAAGACAAGTTGTTGGCAGGCTGATTCTTCCTAGGATTTGGAGGGAAGAATTCCTTTCCATGTGTTTTCCAGCTTCTAGTGGCTACCTGTACTCCTTGGTTTGTAGTTCCTTCTCTCATCTGCAAAGTACATCACTCCAGTCTCTGTCTCTGTTGTCGTATGGCCAACACGGTGAATTCATGGTGCATCCAAAGTGCATCATGCTAATCTCTTCTTCTGTTGTCACATGGCCTTTTTTCTGATTCTGACTCTCCTCCTGCCTTCCTCTTTTCACAAAGATCCTGCAAATACCCTGCACCCACCACCTTATCTAGGATAACTTTCCCGTCTCAAGAACCTTAACCTGATCACATCTGCACAGTTCCTTTTGCAGCACAAGGTAACATTCACAGGTTCCAGGAATTAGGACATGGACATACTTGGGGGCCATCATTCAACCTAACATAATCTCTTTGGGTTTTTTTTTTTTTTTTTGAAATGGAGTCTCGCTTTGTAGCCCAGGCTGGAGTGCAGTGGCGCAATCTCAGCTCACTGTAACCTCCGCCTCCCGGGTTCCGATTCAAGCAATTTCCTACCTCGGCCTCCCAAGTAGCTGGCATTACAGGCACGGGACACCGTGCCCAGCTAAGTTTTCTATTTTTTAGTAGAGATAGTGTTTTACCATGTTGGCCCATCTGGTCTTGAACTCCTGACCTTGTGATCCACTCATCTCGGCCTCCTAATGTGCTGGGATTACAGGCGTGAGCCACCACGCCCGGCCTTGGGTTTTCTTTTTAATACTAGTTCATTCATTTGCTCATTTACTTCTCTGCCCACCCACTCACCCATCACCCTCACTCTACAGGAGTTGACCACAGCTTCCCAACTAGTATGGCAGAACAAACTGGTATGCTGTAAACTTTCAAAGGATCTGCTGACAAGTTCTGATCAATATATGAAATTGATTTTTGCTGCAGCAAAGTATACATTCTGACAGGGTAATGTTTTTAAGGGAAAAAACCCCCACTGAACAGAGTAGATGATGGAACAGTGTATAGATTGGGATAACTGATGCCAGTAAAAGGGCAGAGACAGTGCTTCACATTAAAACGGGACCAAAGAAACGTATCAGGTTTTCTGGAATGTGCAGAACTGTGTTTACAGGAAGATACAGAAATTTGTCTCATGAACACATATAAGTCCATGACCAGGACAGCAAACAGCCCAACTCAAACAGCAGCACAGCCACAATGAAACCACACAAATAAAGTGATTACTGTGGAAGCTTCCAGAGACACTGTGGGAGGCAGTTTCTCCCCAGTAGTGTTTGCACTGTAATCACCACAGCTCGTTTGGGGTTGCCGACTTTTGGTCTTTTCATGCCAGGGTGGGCTCCTAGTTCTGAGGGTGGAATCATCTTTCTTTAACCACATGGGAAGGGGTAGATACCTACAGAAAACAGGATTTTATCAGGAGGAAAAATACGAAAACGACCTGAGAGGATGTGCAATAGCAACTCTTACAAAACCACAGTCACTGGGGGCTCTTTTGGTACCTCGGTTAAAGCGCTCCACAGGATGATAACATATATCTGAATTTCTCCCACTCAAAATTCCTCTAAAGTGAGTTTCCTTAGGCGCCATTCGGCCCATATTTTAAGTTATACCACTTAAAATAAACTTTTTAAATTCAGAGAAAACTATCCAAGTATTTTGGCACTCTTATGTTGTGTATGTATAAAAACAATTACATGAAGCTTCCTCTTCATTTCAAATTTGTTTATTCCTGCATAAGCTTCTAGACGAAAGCACAGTCACTGAAGGAGAACTGGGACAGATGGGGGTGGTGCAGGATGGTGGCAGCATTATTGTGATTAGGTGGTGGTTAAGAAAATATTTTCGGGATAGAAACCTGAAAATCAGGCTTAAGTGCCAGAAGTGAACTAAAAAGAAGCAGAAACAAGGGACAAAAATGGCTAACTGGAAGGAAAAAAAAGTTAGGATTTTAATTAAATAATAAATTATGGCTCATAAAGGAGCATTTTAACAGGTGTAGCACTAAACATAATACATCTTACTCGGTTTTAAATTCAAGTATTAATCCTTGTCCAGTCACTATAATGGGAGAAAGACAGTATGCTCTGAACGTTACATTCAAATTGGGTAGCAATTATCTTCCTGGTATCCATTTCAGACATTCACATAAATCTTTACAAAAATGATAAAATAACTGACCCAAAAATATCCAATCAAATAAAATGAAAAGATTTCTATAAAACTTATGCTATAATTTATTTAAAATTGCAAGTTACATAAGAAGAAAGATGGATAATTACAATTAGGCAGATATAAATTTGAAACAGAGAACATATTAATATTTTAATCTTTCTGATAATTCTTTAAAATTACCTAATATTTTTATATCAGCAAATGTTGCCTCAAGGACTCAACTGAAACCCAAATCATAATGATCACTATTTAACTAATTTATTAAATAAAATATGTTCAATTATACACTAAATCAAATGCTATGGCCAGCATAAAGGCAGAGCTACAAATTTTAATGAGACTGAAGAAAACAGTAAAAGGTTTCTGAACTTGTTATCTGTGTGATCAGGGATACAGAAAACATGCTTGTTTCTCTCCTTTGTGTAGGCTCAGGGATTCCCCAACTTCAAGTAACAGTTGTAATCACTAAGTAGTTCCCACCTTGTAAAGAATGCACAGGCAGTAACTCAATAAATTCTCACAGCAGGCCAGATGCAGGGGCTCATGCCTGCAATTCCAGTATTCTGGGAGGCTGGGGCAGGCAGATCACTTGAGCCTGGGAGTTCAAGATCAGCCTGGGCAACATGGCAAATTCCCATCTCTAAAACACAAAAAATAGCCAGGTGTAGTGGTGTGCACCTGTAGTCCTAGCTACTTGGAAGGCTGAAACAGGAGGATTGTTTGAACCCGGGAGGACAGGCTGCAGAGAGCCATGCACTACTGTATTGCAGCCTGGTGACAGCAAAATTCGGTTTCAAAAAAAACCATAAACAATTCTTATAGCCACCTAAAATGTTATCTTCACTTTAGAGATGAGTCATCAGGCATGGAGGGATTACACAACTTACACAAGATCACAGAACTAAGTGACAGAGGAACTCCAAAGCCTGTAGGAGAACTGCTGAAGTCTGAGGACCTCTTCTCTCTGTATATATTTAAAATACGATTTCTGTCTCAGTCTATTGAAGCTGCTCTATCAAAATGCCTTAAATTGGGTGATTTATAAATAATAGAAATTTCTTTTTCACCATTCTGGAGGCTGGGAAGCCCAAGATGAAGGTGCTGGCAGCTTCAGAGCCTGGTGAGGGCTTGCTCTCTGCTTCAAGATGGCACCTTCTTGCAGCGTCCTTACATGGTACAAGAGGCAAGGCAGCTCCCTCCCATCTCCTTTAAGAGGACACTAATCCCATTCACGAGGGCATGGCTTAATCACTTCACAGAAGGTCCTACGTCTTAATAAGTCATGTTGGGTATTAGGTTCCATATAACTTTGGGAGGAACACAAACATTCAGACCTTAGCAATATTCCTCCAAGCTTCTCAACTGTCATTTCACAGCAGAATTTCCCATGGGATTTTCTAGAAACACATTTGTCCAGGTACTGTGGGCCCAATAGCTTATGTGAATTATGCTTTTCTGGGCAATTATGATGCCTGCTCAATGTGTGGAACTCCTGGTCTGTGTATTTCAAGAGATCTTGGAGTATATTGGGACTGAAATGTCTTTTTTAGTAGTAGCATATCACATTGGTTTTATAAATACATATATGACATACTACAATCTTAAGATGCTTTTGCATATGTCATCACATGTGTCATCCCATTAACTTACCAAGAGTCACAGGGAAAGACTGGTTATTATACCCAATTAAAGTTTGAGTCAACAGACACAAATGAATGAGCAACTTTTTGATCTTGGAGGCTATCTCCAACATTATATTAATTAATCCCTTTGCTTTATGAACAAGAAATCTAAGCTCCAGAGAGAGGTACCGAGTTTTACAGGTTCACCCAATTAGTAAACAAGGGCACTGGACAAGAAAAACAAGAATTCAGCTCCCACAACTGATATGATACATTATTTCTAATATCTCACCCAGACTGTCTCTAGCCATCTTTCTTTGAAGCCTGCACTTGTACTGTTAAACTGGGAAAAGACTAATAAATAAAATAGCATGATCACATGGGAAGTCACAAGACTATAATCTGAGAAATAATCATTACAGTTGGTAAAGAAGGAGGGAGAGGAGGAAGTACTATTTTTGTCCCCTTGATTATATTACAAAGACAGAAACTATGACAACTACGAAAGATGATCAAAGGAAAAGATATCCCAAATTTGGACCATTGAATTATGAAAAAAATACAATGTTTAACTAGAATGTTCCCTAAACATGTCACATCTTGAATAAAAGGAGCAGAAAGACTATACAGAAGACTGGCAACAAAGAAATACAGGAAATTTAAGATTCAATATTTAGGTATGGAGTTAGATTTTTTTGAAAGGAAGAAGAGCATTCTCCCCTTCTTTTCTCCTACTTCCAACTCCCTGCAAAAATTGTACAAAAAGGCCAAATATATAAAGTGTCTTAAAACCAAACTGTTAAGGCCCTGTCTCCTTTTACTGTGGCCCAATGCACCTCCTCCCTCAAGGGGATGCCGGGCTCCCAGGCACCACTGGTAATCACTGTTTCATGTTCATGAAATATGTATTCAGTGATTGTATCTACGTAATGTCGAGCATCTAACTGCCTGACTAAATTTTCCCATTGTTTTCACTTTGCCAACCACATGTATAATAAAGAAAAAATGAGAATCTTACAGCGAAAAGATTCCTACTGGGCAATTTTGAGTACTTCCTGAGGATGAGACACTTTCCATATAATCTCATTTGAGAGACCTCAGTGAGCCAGTGTCCCAACAGAACATGGAAAATGAAGCCCAGGGAGGTCATGCAACCTGGTATATGGTACAATATTGCACTGCAGGCTGGAAACAAGGCCAGGGCACACTGAGGCTTTCAGACCTCACAGGGAGAGGCGCTCCTGTGTTCATCTTCATGGTTTTGTTCACATTTCAGTGCCTCCTATACTATCATTTGGTGTTTTTTTTTTTTTGTTTTTTTTGTTTTTTTTTTTTTTTTGAGATGGAGTCTTGCTCTGTCACCCCGGCTGGAGTGCAGTGGCATGATCTTGGCTTACTGCAATCTTTGCCTCCCGGGTTCAACCAATTCTCTGCCTCAGCCTCTCAAGTAGCTGGGATTACAGGCACCTGCCACCATGCCCAGCTAAATTTTGTATTTTTAGTAGAGATGGGGTTTCACCATCTTAGCCAGGCTGATCTTGAACTCCTGACCTTGTGATCCACCTGCCTCAGCCTCCCAATGTGCTGGGATTACAGGCATGAGCCAATGAGCCCGGCCTATTTTCTCTATATTTGCTTGGTTCCTCCTTTACCACTGCTCAGTTCTTCTTTAGATTACTTTAATTTAAACGGAAACATTCTATCTTTACCATAAATGGAAAACCAGTATCACTTGCTCCAGATAGACAGCTAACCCTGTTCACCTTGAAACAAAAGGATATTAAACTCTTGCTGGAAGGGATCCCTGCCTGAGGCTCTGAGCCTGGGGCCTGCCCTCCCTTTGTTATAAGGACCATTAGCAAATGCTAGAAAGGTGGGAAAGCTTTCCCCTGGCTAATGAGAAGGGTTGAAAGAAATGAAAGGGAGTAACTTCCCAAGCTTGCCAGAAACACCAATGTAAGACAGTTTTTCAACCTTGCTTTGAGGTCTAGAATCCTTTGTTGAGATGAAATCTTACTAACAATAGAAGCAGTAATGATAATGCTGATAAGAAATAGCTAGTTGTATTAGGATACCAAGCATTCAAATACAAGTAAACTCAGTACTTGGAAGTATTAACTCAATTACTCCTCATAACAAACTTGTGAGACACAGAAAAGTCAAGTGAAGTGCCCCTAATCTCTCTGCTAGTAACAGCCGGAACCCTGGTCATGTGCCCCCAGAGCACCTATTTTTAATGACAACCCAGACTGCCTCTCAAGAATTCCAGTTACTAGCAACTGCCAATAGAGTTGTTCTTGCTGAAAAGGGATTAAGGAGCTAAAATGTTACATTAAGCACGGTTATGAACAAAAAGCAGAAAAAGAACAAATGCGTCCACTCTATGGCTTGATTTGATTACTTGAGGATTATTCATTTTTTACTCTAGCTCTTTGCTTCCTTTAAGGTAATCACTTTTAATCCTCTTCTTGTATTACTTGACTGATGATATCTCGGTGCCCTGTTTTCTTTCTTTGGCAAACGTGGTTACTGTGCCAGTACCTTCAACAGATGCCAATCTCTTTAAGGGTAAAAAGGTTTTTCTGTTTTTCTTAGACTACAAATAATGACTAAAGTAATTCAATAATTTTGAACATTCTGGATATTTCTGAGTTAACTCCAAAGGTCATACAAAGGTGACTAAACTGTTTCTACTGTGCTAATATATCCTTGTAACTTTCATTCTTAATACTTACCAAAGAGCAGGTCAACACTTGACAGCAAGAAAACAGAGTGAAAGAGAAAACTTTTTTTTTCATATTATTTATACATGTTTTAATAGATGATTAAAGAAGAAAAATATACTCTGAAAATGTAGAAATATGAAGGCATGCTACATATTTTTATAATTATGTTTTATTGCATTCTGTTAAGTGGCCAGAGAGATTTTAAAATGCAATAAGATTCCAAATTAAATTATTACTAAGCCCCTTAAGCCTCATATTGAGATTAGAGCATCACTAAAAACTTTTGATAAGTTAAATAATATGCAGTATGAGTATTATAGTTTGATATGTTTCAAATAGTTTCTTTACACATCTGTCAGCACAATCTGAGACATAAAATGGCTTACACACATTTTTTTCAATGAAAGTGTTTTGTTTTCAATTTGTTTTTGAGAAACATAATTAAATAAAGCTGCAGAGCAATAATCTACCATCTAGAAATGTCTTCAGAGTTAGGTTTTTAAACCCTTCTCTAAATTTATTCTGTTGCTAAAAATAAATTTGTTACAGTTTTAATCTAACGGGTTTTGGTGAATAAAATAATGATGTAGATATAAAGTTAATTTCAACAGTACAAGACATTTCAAACATCATAAACTAAGGTAAAAGAGGATTTATAATACAGAGTCAAACTACAATGGACACCTCAGAATCAAATTTAATCAGTGTCCTCTGCCTTGCCAGCAGGGCATTTACTGTAGTGGAGGGGACCAGGAAGGAGATTCACTTTATAGGATAATCATGTTATGTTATCCTTTTATTGAATGCACTTATATGCTGGACTATACAATTGTTCTTGAAATGTTTCCAAATGTGTGTAATCATGACCCACGTGATGGCCAAGTTCTACTTAATTCCTGCCTTCAAAGGGGAACAGGATGCAAATATTATCAAGTGAGGGCACTATCTATTAACATAGAACAGACAAGAATTTGACCATGAGCTGGCAATAAATTCATCAGTGTCCTAAATCAGCGGTCCCCAACCTTTTTGGCACCAGAAACTGGTTTCATGGAAGACAATTTTTCCACAGACAGGGGTGGGGGTGCTGAGGGGGTGGTGGTTTCAGGATAATTCAAGTGCATTACATTTATCACGCATTTTATTTCTATTATTATTACATTGTAATATATGATGAAATAATTCTACAACTCACCATAATGTAGAATCAGTGGGAGCCCTGAGCTTGTTTTTCTGCAACTAGATGTTCCCATCTAGGAGTGATGGGAGATAGTGACAGATCATCATGCATTAGGGTCTCATAAGGAGCATGCAACTTAGATCCCTCCATGTGCAGTTCACAATAGGGTTCAAATTCCTGTGAGAATCTAATGCTGCCTCTGATCTCACAGGTGGCAGCAGTAATGGAGTGATGGGGAGTGGCTATGAACACAGATGAAGCTTTGCTCACTTCCCCACTGCTCACTTCCTGCTGTGTGGCCAGGTTCCCAACATGCCATGGACTGGTCCATGGCCTTGGGATTGGGGACCCCTGTCCTAAACCATACTTGCATCTATCCCTCTCACCCTTTCCCAGAGTAAATGGTAATTACTGCGCATAATATTTAAGAGATAGACAACGTCCCCTCAACAGTATTTTCTGCCTCTGCCCAGAGCCACTAGTAGCAGTGACTGCTGACTAAAGGATGAAGCTGGAGTAAAACATTTCACCATGCTGTGACCCACATGTCCCCTTAGCTGAAGAAGAGAAATGTAAAATGCTTTCTGGAAGAAGAATTTCATAAGGTTATGTTTTCCCTCTGCTTTCCATGATCACAGTCATAGAAAAATAACACTCTTACTTTCCAGATTTCAATTTGGCAGTATCTGGCAATGTTAATTATACTAATGAGAAGAGAGAGAGAAGAGGTGGGAAACAGAAAGTGAATACCAGGAAAATGAGGACCCAGGTCTCCTCCTCCTGAGGTCAGCCCCAAGTTTCCTGCACCTGTAACAGCACCCTCCAACCACAACACTTTCTATGCTTCTTCCCTGGTTTATTTTCTCCCTAGAACTTACCCCTCTGTAACACATTCTATGTTTCATATCTCATCTTCTTTACTGCCTTCTTTATCCCCTACAAGAAAATGTGTTCCACCAGGGAAGAAGTTTGAAGTTGTCTTGTTCACTGCTGTGTCTGTGTCCCCAGGAGTGGATGACAGATGGTGCCCACCTTACTTACCAATATACTCCCAATATCCAGTCCAAGAGTCTGTCACCCTTTTCAGTAAAGTGTCAGACAGTAGATATTTTAGGCTTTGAAAGCCATACAATCTCTGCTGTGCAACTACTTAACTCTGACACCGTAGGGCAAAAAGAGCCATGGCTAATAAATACATAAATAAATGGGCACAGCTATGTTCCAACGAAACATTATTTACAGAAACAGCTATAGTTAGTTGCCAAGTCCAGTGTAGACCATGCCTTGCATATGGTAGGTGCTGAATAAATATTTAATGTTATGAATGAATATGGTAACTCCAAACCAGCCAATCCTCCTATTTATCATTCCAGAATAAAGAAGACTCTTGCAAAAGACAACCACTACCAGCTGTTTTAAGGTAACAGGTATCAAGTGATACTAAAAGCAGAATGGATAAGTAAAACATACAGTTTGTCCTCAGCGACTGGAGATGGTCTCTGTTGTCCTGACTCAATGACCCATATTAGGGTCCCAGTGGAAACCTAATTCAGCTCAGATGGTTCAAATGAAGATACTCTAATAAAAGGCTAATTAACAAAGGGGCTGGCAGGGGAAAGAAACAACAAGGGAGGTGGATCCACTCAGACAAGAGCAAGAGCAGCAAGTCATGGCATCCCTAAAAGGGCAAAGGGAAGCTACAGTGATACCAGAGCCCTGTGAGAGCTAAAAAACAAACAAGGACTATCAATGTCAAATGCAATGCTTACTCAATCAGGGAAGAAGCAACAAAAAGAACCCCAACTTCCTTCTGCTCCTGTCCTCTTATTCTCAGCCTAGCCACCATGTTTGTCAATTCCAGATGCAATCCAACTGTAAGGGAGCATGGGCAATGTAGTCTATCGGGAAGTAAGAGGCAGATGCTGAACATACAGTAAGGCAGGAATGAACGGAGACAGGGATCTGGATGAGAGTGGCAGAATGAGCAACAAACACATCGATCAATCAAGATCAAAACAAAATCATTGTATTAGTCCATTTTCATACTGCCATGAAGAAATACATGAGACTGGGTACTTTATAAAGAAAAAGAGGTTTAATGGATTCACATTTCCCTGTGCTAGGGAGGCCTTCCAATCATAGAGGAAGGCAAGGCAAGAGTAAAGGCATGTCTTACATGGCAGCAGGCAAGAGAGTGTGTGCAGGGGAACTGCTCTTTATAAAACCATCAGATATTGTGACACTCACTATCAGAAGAACAGCATGGGAAAAACCTGCCCCCAAGATTCAATTACCTCCCACCAGGTCTCTCCCACTACCCCTGGGTATTATGGGAGCTACAAATCAAGATGAGATTTGGGTGGGGACACAGCCAAACCATATCAATCACCCTATTGAGTACAGATATGAAAACTTCAGATTCCATACACTTGACACAGATTACATACCAGACCATCAATAATAAGATTGTGCCCCACCTGTACACAATGACCTGTTCCAAGCCAAAAGTGTCTCTTGGTTTATGCTGTGGTCTTTTCCAGGGGCAGTTTTCCCACCCAGGTCACAGTCTTCACAAATTGGAACCAGCATTACCCCTAGAGTCAGCAACAAATGAAATGGTGCCTTTAATTTCAAATTATAAGGTAACATACTGATGAATAACCATAGCATGATCAGTCGATTCAGGACCTCAATACACAATAGAAGAATCCATCCATTATCTGCTCAAAGTAATTCTTTCATCCCAGCAACTTTAACAACAACCCAAGAAAATTACTGTCCCTCAGTAAAGCCTTTTGAATTTCATATGCATTTAATTAGGTAACTGCCATCTCAAGGAGAGAACCATGACAAATAGTTGTTCTTTTCAAATTAGAAGAATAGACTGTTCAATGAGCAATATTGATGTTTCCCCTCACCTACTTATACAGGAGTTTTTCTACTTTTTTTTTCTAGTTTAGCTAACCATTTTAACATTTATCGAAGCTTTTGTGATCACTGTGCTCTAGCTGAGTGTTCTAGCCATTAGCTTTTAAAAACAGCTGAGAGCAGCCTCCCTGTGTGCAGAAAATACCTTGTTCCTCACTAGAGACCCCTGGCAATCTGAACCACTACTAGAGGATTCTAACAAGACATTCTTTATGAGAAGCCAGAAAAGCAAATAGAGAATATTGATCACCGAACAATACATCTACTAATCGTAACAGTGCTTTATCTTAACCTTTAGTCATGAACCTAGCCCAGCTGCTTGGAGCAAGCAGACATCCCTTTCTTTTTAACTGTGGAACAACCTATAGCATGGGAAATGGGTTAAGATTTGGAAAGGAAGTTAGGAGAGTAACTAGCAGCAGAAAGCCGAGAATCCAAAGAATCTACCATCTGCATTCCTGCCTTTCCTCAAAAAGATCTCAAAGCAAAGAGGAGCAATCAGAACAAAGCCAGCCAGCTCTGGTAGCTTGCTCTTACCTCTATTCTAGCTATACGTCATCTCCTTTGAGACCCTCTCTGCCCCTCCAGACACAGTTTAAGAAATTCAGAAGACTAGACACACGCTTTGTGGCTACAAGCAAACGATTTATGTGTGGTTATATTTCTACAGAACTTTGAAAAATACTTGCATTATATATGGTAAGTAAATGCTCCTAATGTAGAAATAAGACAAACAGGAAAGACAAAATCATTCTATTTGGTATCATCAAAATTAAAAATTAATTCCCCATATGTTCAAATAATAACTTATAGCTGATTGTGGTAATCTAACATATTGGATGTTGACTCTGATGATCTCACCAATACATTTAGCAAATGGCTGTGGAATCTGGCAATAAAATATTTCCAATCTCTAGGTCTTCTTGATAATTCACTCTGTGTTTTACAAACAACCAGGCTCCCAGGATTCTAAGCACATTGCTCAGACTGACAGAGCAAGTATTCCAGACAATTGGTTCCTGGAGGGTCAAGACAGCAAAGCTCAATCAGGATTCAAATGGGTCATAAACCCTTCATGGATCTCTCTCAAGTGGGTGGTGATGTCTCCCTAGGGCCGCTCATCATTTGCTGCTACAGTCAAGCACTTGTCATTATAGACAAACACCCCGTCAGTGTTAGGTCCTCATCCAGTAGAGTCTTACTGCAACCGGTGGAGATGACCACTGGTATAAAGAAATCCAAACAAAAATTAGGCATGTGTGCCCATTCAGGCATGATTCTTCACTGTACACTTCGTTTCTATGTCGTGCTTTCGATGGCCATGAAACTCAGCACCTGTTTATCTGCCATGATTGCAGGCGTACAAATTGTTCTCAGACCACATATATATCAAAAGCCCTAAAACACCAAACCCATTTCTAGAAATTTATCCTAAGGAAATAATTGGACAAGTGCCTAAAAGATGTATGTACAAGGTTGTTCCCTGCAGTGTTCTTTATAGAAGCAAAAGATTGGAAATGCATAAATCTCAGTTTGGTTGTCTACAGAACAGGATTGCAAAGTCTTATTTACACGTGTACAATTACATCTTGCCACCTAATGCTGGGAGAAGACTATATATGGCTTTAAGCTAAAGGAACATCAGAGTCATGAGTGCCTTGGAAAACAAAGACAGTAGTTTGCATATTTTAGAGCAGAAGCTCCCAACTCCAGTCTTGTTCACATCTCTCAGTTCTTTGAAAGGCAACCAGGCCTTTGTACAGATGTTCATTCATTCTTCCCGGAATGCCTTTTTTTACTTATCCATCACCTTAGCTAGCCTTCTACTTTCTTGCACATCTCAGCACCCTTTCCTGATATTTTTCCCCATTCTTTTCATGGGTGGATACAGGCACCCTTTTCCCCATGTGCCCCTAAGTGCCAAGTTTCATATTTGTTCTACACATTATAACTGCCTATTTTCAGATCTTTTTCCCATCAGACCTTAAGCACCTTGGGGGCAGGAACTTCAGCTTATTCATCTTTAAATGACAAAGAACACAATTTTAGGCAATCTCTAAACTCTGTGCTCATGCCTGCCCTAGGTTAGGAAGACTTGGTAGCTTCTTTTTCACTCTATTGACTCATTCAGTATAGAAATATACTCTACTGACTCATTCAGGAAGCATGCCCTAAGATCTGAAACTAACAATTCTCCCACATTATTAAGGAACAATTGTCCTGAATACACCTGTCTTTCCTCATCATTTCTGTGTACCATGTACACCAAAATGAGGGGTGGGTCCAACAAGGGAGCTGCAAACTAGAACAACTGCCACTAGATTCTTTTATTAATGCTAATTAATTATCTGTTCTATACTAGGTACTATTCTTAGCACTTTACACATATTAATTTATTTAGTATTCACAGCTACCCAAGAAGCAATGTCCTACTATTAACCGCATTTGAGAGGTGAGAAAATGGTGTGAGAGAGGTTAAGAAAATCTTCTACTATCTCAAAGCTACTAAATGGTAAAGCCAGAAGTTGAACCCAGATAGCCTAGCTGCCACGTATGTGGCATTGCTGCCTTTCCAACCTACCCTAGATGGCTGAGCCTCTGGCCTCATCAAGGAGGTATGCTAGGCTATAGAGTATCTGCTCATACACTAGAGTATCTACAACGAAGGAAAATTTGAGCAGACAGTATCATCAGAGAAAGAAACTGATTATGATTGAAGAACAAGCTGGGTGTCAAATGGACATGCTGAAACAGAAATGGACAAACTAGTTAAACAGCTGGATCATTCTTCTCCTCAGAGGCCTGAGTGCGCTAGGAATGGGTGTTAACCATCATCATGCTACCTCTGAATCTCATATATACAGGTAGAACCTGTGGGAACCCCCAAAAGGTTGGGAGTGATGGACAGGTTACTTGCTGGGTAATTTTCCCTCTTGATGCTATTATTCTATTCCCAGATGTGAAAAGTCAACTATTTTGGGGAGAATCCTTTTCAACAATGTGAGGCTTTATATACCCAACTTTACTCCTCTGAGCCATCCCTTGATTCTCCCCACCACTCCATCCCTATCACGACCAGGAATTTGCTCTCCAGAAATAAAGATGACAGAAATAAAGTTAGAGGCATAGAGATGCTATCACAGCCAACTCAGAGGAGCATTTTTCCCCCCCTTATCTCAAAACGTGCATTGGCCGACACTGTGTCTGCTCCTAGACACCACTTAACGAAAGACTTTAAAAACTTTAGGAACAATTTATTTAAAGAAAACTCCATTTCCAGGATCCTATGATTGTATTCCAAGGTAATAAAATATAAATGAGAACAAAGAACAAGCTAATAAACTGAATTGAAGGCTGCATTTCCATAACAAGGTTTGGGAGCCATTTACCAGCCATGTGTATCTCACTCTCATGACTTATAACATTGGCTGAATTACTTAACAGAAAGCATATATTGCTTCTGTTATCCAGTGCTGAACAATGTGACATTTGCTTCAGAGCACTTGTATCTAATCAATACATAATGCTAAATGTGATTTAAAATCAATTTAATTGTGCTTTGGCTCTCCCATGAGTCAAGGGGGAAACAAAGGTATCATTTGAAACCATTAAGCTATTTCCCAAAGAAATCATAGATCCCTTGCTTCTAATGGAGCCTAAGAAGTATATACAGTTGGTTTATACTAAAAAACTCCACATGTGAAAAACAGTCTTGCTGAAACAGCTAAGATACTGTGCCCTAAAAGGCATATTTCAATTAACTCTGTGTTTTTTTAATTTCAAATCAATTAAACTTTTAAAAACTTCTTTACTTGCTGTGACCTTTCTGCAAATTATAGCAAATTTAAAAAGAAAAAATATAATATTGCATGTCATACATATACTAAATTTCCTACATTATATACTTCTTAAATATATGTATTCCCACATATTTAAACCAATACAATTATCCCATAGGGCTGATGTCTACGATTTCTTTGAAAAAAAATGTAGAAATTGATTCTCCCAGTCTTAAGAATAAGAAAGTTATGTTTGTCTTATCTGAGTTCCTTTCTCAAGAAACCAACCATCAGGTCACTTGATAGTATCAAGGAGATGAAACTCACAAGATTACTGTATTTGGACAACAAGATGTCAGACCCCTCACTGATCATGATTGCCTAACAGATCACCTGCTTCCTGTGATCAACTCCTCTTCCTTACCCCTCCCTAATTCCTGTTTTCCCACATATGGTTACATTTCTTCTCTGCTATATAAACCCCTGATTTTAGTCAGTGAAAGAGAGGGATTTGAGACTGACTTCCCATCTCCTTGGTTACAGCATGTGATTGGTAATACTTGTCTCAATGACAGGCTTTTTGTGAAACAAATGGAAGGACCTAAACTGAACCCCTGATGTTTCAGTAACAATATAATATTCTCGATCATATTGTTTCTCTCTATATAATTGTACAGTTATACACATACACTGAGCCAATCTTGAGTGTATACAAAGATTTGGACTTGGAGTCACTCACAGCATCCAACTGCCTGACCAACAGTTACTGAGTCCCCACTTGGGGCAAGGTTGTATTATTTATACTTAAGGAAATGAGGCTCAGACCAATTAAAAAAAAAAAAAAGTCAGGACTCAAATAACTGTTAATACAAAAGTCTCCAGACTTGACTTTGCATGAAGATGTTTAAACAATCCCAAACAGCCAGTAGGTTCCACCTGAATTGCCGTACTTAGGTTGAGTGTCTTACTTTTAAAAACATATATTGGCCAGCACGGTGGCTCAAGCCCGTAATCCCTGCAGTTTGGGAGGCTGAGGTGGATGGGTCACTTGAGGTGAGGAGTTGGGGACCAGCCTGGCCAACACAGTGAAATGCCGTCTCTACTAAAAATAGAAAATATTAGCCAGGCAGGGTAGTGTGTGCCTGTAATCCCAGCTACACAGGAGGCTGAGGCAGGAAAATCACTGGAACCCAGGAGGCAGAGGTTGCAGTGAGTTGAGATCACACCACTGCACTCTGCACTCCAGACTGGGTGTTGCCTGGGTGACAGAGGGTGACTCCATGTAAAAAAAAAAAAAAAAAAAAAAAAAGAAATAAAGAAAAAGAAACTTATGTATTGATTCAACAAAATATCTGTGGTTAATGAAGAGCCTGTGTGGGCCGGGTGCGGTGGCTCATGCCTGTAATCTCAGCACTTTGGGAGGCTGAGGCGGGTGGGTCACAAGGTTGAGAGATCGAGATTATTCTGGCCAACATAGTGAAACCTCGTCTCTGCTAAAAATACAAAAAATTAGCGGGTGTGGTGGCACATGCCTATAATCCCAGCTACTTGGGAGGCTGAAGCAGGAGGATCACTTGAATCCAGGAGGCCGAGAACACACCATTGCACTCCAGCCTGGGCAAAAAGAGCGAAACTCCATCTCAAAAAAAAAAAAAAAAAAAAAAAAAAAAAAAGAGGCTGTGTGTATTTTTTTTTTCCCACCTGCAATGAAGTAATTGTATGGCTATGATATATAAGAAACAATCTTTTTAAAAATTATTTTCCTAACAGCAATTGAAAAGTGTCACATACAGTGTATCCACCCAAAACCTTCCTTTTTCAAAACCTGCCTTAAATGGACAAAATTATGTAGTAGTGAAGTAAAATTTTATTAAAAAGACTAAAGTACTAGTTGAAGTTAATTGGAATAGGCTTGTTTAATAAGAATATATCAAAGACATTCACACAAAATAATCTGATGTGTAAAGGAATAAATAAAGTACTTCACAGAAAAATAGTCAATTTTATGGCTCCTGTGTTTGAGTACAGAAAAAAATGGCAAAATTCCTACAAACTTAGTATTTAAAATATCTTCAGATGTTGCCACAACTTAAAACTTGAATTGCACCAAAAATATCTAGAAAAATTTTAAGAAGTATGTTCTCATAAATGTCCCCATATTATTGTACCTTGTCTTCCCTCCTGATCAAAGTTTCAGACTAAATTCAATTAACGGCAGCTAACATATCAGATAAACTGATGATCTCTGCTGGTCATCTGATAATTCATCATTTACATGTGGCAAACTCACATAAATTCAAACACTGTGATTCAAACATACAGATTCAAACACTGTGCCTGGAATAAACATCTACAGTGTATGCTGTTCAACAGGGTAGCCAATCACCACACATCATTAAACACTTAGCACAAATAAAAAAAAAAAAAAAAGGAACACAAAAATCTCTTGTTTTTATATTGACCACATTTTAAAATATGCTGGTTTGGATAAACTATATTAAATTAATTTTACCTGTTTCTCCCCACTTAAACGTAACAATTACATTTGTGATCTATTTTCTATTAGACAGTGCTGATATAGAACTAAAAAATATAGTACACATGTTTTTAAACAATGTATTTAAAAAGTTTTTTTAATACATTAAATTAACAATTACATTTTTAAATACTTTTAAAAAATACATTAAATTGCCAATTACATTTTTTTCAGATGAAACATGCATATTTTGACACAGAACATATTCTGACAGATCTGACAGAAAATATGAAAAACAATGTGTGCTTTCTATCATGGTTATTTTTCAGATAACCACAGCTGTTGGCCTCTACAAGCAAGAGACTGTTTTTCCACATACTACCAAGTACTAGCATTCAATCATGAAAGAAAAATAATTCTCCGTGGGCTATCTCCACATGCTTTATATCAGCAGCAAGCTGTGCACTCCTATGTACTCTGAAAAGCTGAACCAAGCTGGGGCTGCTTCTTGGCTCACTGCTTTGCCGCTTCTCTCTAATATGGCAAATACAAAGCACTCACATTTTGGCTGATTCGGAAGCAAATGAATCATTCAAGACCTGTACAAAAATCCCAACCAAAAGTAAGTCTCAGGCAGGTGAGCACCATTTTGGCTCTTTTTTAGTTACAAAGGAGATTAAAAGTAATCAGTCCCTTGAATGGCTATGAAGAGAGAGGTTAAAAGTCAGTTGTTAAAGAATGCCTTTGTTCTAGAATACTTGAACATGGCCCAAATTTTGGAACTTGAAAATAGCTTAAAGTTCTTTTATAAAGTTCAAGAGTTCTTTTTATCACATTTTGTGCTCAAGAATGACCTCAGCTGCCAAAGCCTAATCAGATCTCTGCTATCCAGTATGTTAGCCACCAGCCACACATGGCTATCTAAATTTAAATTAACTAAAATTCAGTTAACAAAAAGTTGGAAATTCAGGTCCTTAGTTTTCGTGACCACATGTGGCTACTGGCAGAGTAGACAGTATTCACTGCAGAAAGTTCTGTTAGACAGCACTGAATTAGATAGTAACATACACTAAGTGATCAATCCAGAAAACTTAAAGAGAAAAGCATATAGAGCAGAGGAAGGTATGTGATTAGAATGCAGACTAACACTATTTAAAAAAAAAAAATTACCTCACTGCAGTTACATTATGTCAAAGTAAGCAAAAAAAAAAATGTTCATTGTCAGTTTGGTGAGTTTATCTGTCATGCTTGAAGATGTAGACAGAGAGAAAGTAAAATAAGTGAACAGAAATTTCATTAAACTGGTTTCATATTTGCCACGACCACACACAAACTACAACACAGACCAAAATTCACTACTGAGGAACTATGATTTTGCTTTTCTACAAGAGGGAGCTAAGCTCGGCAACATTTATTCTTGGGCTGAGTTAACAATTGAGACAATGGTTCTTTTTTTAATGTGATAAATTATGCTGCTCTACACTAGAGAATATATACCCTTTTATATCAAAGGCTAAGAAAAATCACAAGACATGCATTCTCTATTTTTTTCCCACCCACTAGGAAGACATGAAATTCTACCACGTAGTTAAGAAAGGTAAATAATGGTGAAAAACCTACTTCTGGAATCTGAAAGGCTTGGTTTTGTGGCTTTACTACTTTCTGGCTATGTGAGCATGTGTTCTGTCTCCTCATCTCTAAAACGTAAATGAAGTAATCTTGGAACATGCCATTCCTAATTAAAGGGATGCTTAATGATGCAATCATTCTTCCTTTGCTGCTAATTACTAATTCTGAAATACATGGTATGTTTTGTCATAACCTCTACAAACAAGCATAACTTAAGTGGCCATACCACAAACTTATGGCAAAAATACCACAAACCACTCATATCCTTCAGAGGTTTTCATGACGGACAACTTAGCTGTGCTGTCTTGTCTACCCCACTGTGGTGAGTTGCTTTGATAAACTGAGTTATGATCCTGGGAGAAAGTACTGAAATAAGACAGACACAGTAAAGGCTTCTGGGAAACCACATGACACACAGGTGTACTTGGAATTTCTAGAAAGCCCAGAGATGGCAGAGAAAGAGCCTTGGGGGACTGGAATGGCTGAAAATCCCAAAAAGAAAACAGTTTGCATTCCTGGTCACTGGGTACCATCAAACTGAGGAAGTACTTTGTATGGGCACTGAAGTGTAGCCTGGAAGACATAATCACGCATTACTGTCAACCCTGGGCATTTTCACCAGTTTGAAAAATCAAACACCCAAGTTTCCATTTGTCAGGCAATTTTTCAAATGTTTTTTTTTTCCAAATATTTTTTCTCATTTATATAGAGACCTTGAGAGAACTGTCATACCTGAGATGCAGCAGGGGACAGGATGGAATGAATTTTCTAGAGAAGCTTCCATAAAGAGAAACATAAATATATTCTTCGTCAGTAAGAATAATCCTAAGAAATCGCTCAAATTCCACCATATTCCACTTTAAGACCATAGCTTTCCCATTAATCGCTACTAACCCGAAGACTTGTCTAATGCAGGAATATTGTGTGATAAAGCGTATGTGCCTGATTTTCCACAACCATCTATACCACAAAAATTCTATTTCTATAAATCACCAAATTATTTGGAAATCCTATTTATTTACTTATTTATATTTATTTGAGAGAGGGTCTTGCTCTGTTGCCCAGACTGGAGTGCAGCAGCATGATCTCAGCTCACTGCAGCCTCTGCCTCCCACCTCAGCCTCCCACCTCAGCCTCCCAAGTAGCTGGAAGCACAAGCAGGCACCCACACCCAGCTAATTTTTTGTATTTTTGGTAGAGATGGGGTTTCACCATGTTGCCCAGGCTGGTCTCGAACTCCATAGCGCAAGGTCCACCCTGCCTTGGCTTCTCAAAGTGCTGTGATTACAGGCATGAGCCACCGTGCCTGGCCCCAGTATTTTATGTACATCCACAGTGTATATGTCAGATTGTGTCTTTTACCTAGAATTGATGGCAAAACCCTTCATCACATGCTGCCTTCCAAAAATGAGTTCAAAAAATATGGTGACTACATAAAGATTTGCAGTTACTAGATCCCTTAGATGTTGCCTGAGAGAGAGTACATGCTGTTTTCCGCATGATATGGCCTATCTGAACAGCACCAGTGAATACAGAAAACCATGACACACAATGGTGGTACTGTGATGGGGGAATAAACTGCGTATTTATTTATTACAGCACATAAATTACCAACTGATATACAAAACACCGACTGCAAAGTAAGCCTTCCCTCAGAATGAAAGAGAAAAGAGGCTCTGGAATGGAAAAAATCAGTTAGGTCTGCCTCAAACCTCAGCACACTACTTAAGAGCTGCATGACCTCAGTTTCCTTGACCCTGAAGTAGATAAAACAAGGCCTCCTTTAAGACTTAGCATAAAGGAGAGGACCCACAGAAGATACCATCTGGCATATAGTTTGTATTAAACTTTACATTTGCTATTTCTGTTTTGTATTTATGAATATATACACATATAATTTTATGATAGACATATTGCTATAATATATGCAATATGTAAGTATGTATGCACATACACATATGTGTGTTTATATATAAAATGAGTGATTTTTGTTCTTTGATCTTCAAATATTTTCTTTGGATGTCAATTTTTCTTTTTTTTTTCTTGATTTGGATCTCAGATTCTAAAAGTAAACTAGCTTTCCCAAATCTCTTCAATATTTATTAAAGAGGGATTCATTTTGAGCCAGCATACTCTATTTCTAATCCATATTTGAAAATGAAGCCATGTCTAAAAGTAATACTCTTATTTCTAATTCTCACCTAACATACCCATGGAAGATAAGAAAATTAACTTACCAGGCCAGCAGTAACTTCTTGGAATTCTAGGCTCACACACTGCTCAGCACACATAGGCGTTCTGTTGACAGTTGGCTCTCAACACCTCAAGTACGTGTCAGAGGGACTCTGGCTGATCAGTTTACCCAAGCTCCTTACTTATTCTCATTTACCCTCTTGAATTTTATTTCCTGCCTCAAAAAGAAGAATCCCATCTGCCAGAAGGAAGTATTTGTAGCCAACATGACAAAAGTGGAATCCCTACTTTGTAACAGCTGTGAATCAAAACACTAGTGGCTGAAATTAACTACACTGTGTTTTGGAACAGATGTGTGCACAGAAACCGACTCAAGCTCTGGTGTTCCCAGGCACCATGTGTAAATCATCCACACACCACACGGTGGGCCATTTTCTCACCTTGTTGCTATTCATGTTCATTCTTAATGTTTTCCTCAACTATTGCAGACTTGGAGACTTTTTTTTAAAGGCTTAGAATCTTTATTTCCAAAAGAGGAGATTCTGAAAGTTGCCAATCAGTCATGGGAAGCCCTAACTAAACAGGTGGGTTTTGACACCTCTGGTTTGATTTTAAATGCAAACATGTCAAATTATGCTCTGGCACAGGTTCTTCTGTCTCAAAATTTTTTGAGGGGGGGTTAATTTTTTTTTAAGTTTTCTTCTCTGAACTCAGTTGTTCCCATATTAGCAATTAAGGCAATAAAGATCTTATTACAGAAACAGTGATATGACTGCTATATTTTAATGTAGCAGTCTTAAGCAATTTTAAATCATTACTAAAAACTTTAGGAAATGAATTTTAAGAAGAGACATCTGCAAATGAAGTTGCAGGAAAGGTCACATATTTATATAAATAAGAAGGTAGAAGAAAAATACGTGGCTTTCTTGGTGACTCTTCCCATAATCAACAACCATGTATTACACTCCTACAACCGCAATTAGCAGTAAGTGGCACAGTGCCTCTGAGCATTGTTCTCGAGATCCTATGGCAGACATTGGTAATCCACTGCAGCCCTTCCGCCATCCATGCCCTTCAAATACAAGACTTGACTAGCTGCTCCAAACAGAAACAAATCAAGGGACGACTTGAACTTCAAATAGATGACTATATGGTTAGAAAGATGAAATACACACAAATGTAATCACTTGAGAACATTTTAAACAAAATGTCAGAATATAAAAGTTGATGGGCTGCAGGATAATTACTGAATTATTGAAAGTATACAGCTGATCCTTTAACAACACAGGTTTTAACTGTGAGTGCCCACTTCCATGAGGAATTTTTTTTTTTTTAGCGAAACATGGATTAATAATATAGAATTGGGAAATATCATACCTCCCGTATTTAGATGGCTGACTTTTGGTATCTGCAGATTCCACAGAGCCGAATGCAGGACTTGAATATGTATGGATTTTGTTATACGATGGGTATACACTCGAATATGCCGAAGGATGACTGTGTTCTTATTCCACCAGGGGGGTGTGTTGTTTTGAGCTGGTTATATCCACGCAGCACTTAAGTTTGTAAGGGATACCTATATTGAGCCTTATTGTTGCAATATGTTGAATTTATTATCATTTTAAAGGATTAAATAAACAGTATGGTTTAGAAATTGAGTAATTAAAAACTGAGAAATTAAAATCTGTTCACATACAGCATTGGATTTTAAACCCGCAGATACCTAAACTCTGCAGAAGCCTGGAGAACCAGGCCCATGTGGAGACAAAGGCAGCATTGAATGACAAAAATGTGTTTCTATCGCAAATCATAATTACTTGTAGAAAATCTTTTTACTGCATTCTTAACTCAGTTGGGATCCATGCCTTGAAGGAAACACACCATTTGTTGCTTTTTCTTGCTCTGCCGCTTGACTTTTTTTTTTTTTTTTATGGACTGAAGGTAGGATAAGCTATATGCTTATCTCTGAGAAGATGCCTGTATGCAGTGTCTCTGCTTTATCATTAATAACAGTCTTTCCCAAATTCTACACTTATGTTTACTTAGAACTTAATAATAGATGTTGCAGTGAATGTTTTTTTCTTTGTGTGTCTTCATGGGTATTTTGGTGAGAGGTAGTCGAAGGCTGTGTGTAAGTCTACCAAGGAAATACTTGCACCACCAGGGTCATGGCACGGCATGAGCCTTAGCAGTGTTGCGGAATTTTATTCTTTAGTTCAGCTAAAAGTAGGTTCTTGTCACACGACCAGGAAAGATCAGGAACGTGGACACATTGAAGGACAAAGGAATTGGAATTTATTGGGTGAAAAGGAAAAAAGAAAAAAAACCTCTCAGCAGGGTGAGAGGGAATCCTGCTAATAGGCCTCCACCTAACACTGAATTCCCAGCCATACACAGGAGCTGAAAAGGTCAGGCTCCTCCCTGCTGCACAGGATGCAAACTTCCCATGGCTTCACCCTTCTCTCCCAGTGTGTAAGTGTGTCAAAGATTCTACGGTATCCTTCCCTTTATCGGCCTCCTGCCTTTATCAGTAAGTAGATATTGAATAAACAAGTGCATGAGCAATGTATAAGGAGCAGAGAGAGCTCTTTGCATCGCATAGCAAGCAGCTGATTACTCAAGAGGATCTGAAAATCACTGCCTAGACTGCTGGGTCCCATAATCTGGCAGATGTAACATAGTGCCTGAGATTCTCAAACTAGATTTACAAATATTTTGCATTTGGACACTGAATTCTGATTTTAAAGAGATTACTGTGATAAAACCTACTTAACATAAAGCTTACCATTTTACTCATGTTTAAATATAGTTTGTGTCTTTAAATACATTCACATTATTGTGAAGCTTTTAACAGATTGAATACTCTTGTCTTCTGATCAACAGCAAGATGATTTATATAATTCTGTAAAACTATGAGTTGCCCCTTTCCCTCAAGTAAAGTATGAAGTCTTAAAAGCAACATGGAACACAGGAAGAGAAAAAACACTCAATCAAAGAGAAAAAACTTTGAGCCTAACAAGATTTTGGCTTTGAAAGAGAAGTACAAAGCTTAGCTAAGACTCAATGGAAGGAAAAATACTATCTGGAGGTACTGAAAGTTGAGAATGATAAAGAATGGTTAGAAATGAAGAAGGTACAAGTATTGGAGCAAAAACTGGAAATCTATCCACAGTTACTGGCATTTCAAGCAGGTTCTATCACAGAAGATATTTCTTCCAGCCTTCTCAAGGAGTCTGTCATCACTCTATTCCACAGCTAATTTTGGCACAGAAATTACATTTTGTGCCCAGAGCTAGGTCCAAATTGATAGACTCCAACATTTATGCATAGTAAACTGCTATATTGTCTTCTCACATGAAGACAGAACTGATGTCCTCTAAATAAAAAAAGTAGAGTCTACAGAGATTTGTTTACAGTAACAACTGATAGTTACCCCCAGGGATATTCTTTTTGCATATCCTAGTTTGTATAACGAATTATACCTTCTATACATTCTTTCAAAATGTAACTCAATATACTGAAAAAACTACAGAATAAATCAACATAAACTGTCATGTGTGAGGGTGCCTAGTAGACCAATGCCAATATTTTGGGGGAGCTTTCTACTTTGTACAATCTATTGAGATTCTAAACATTGCCTGCAATTCTGTAAGTGTAGGGAATGGGGGAAGAGAGGGGCAGAGGGATGAGGCAATGGACTTATCTAATCAAAAGCCTGATGAAAACATTCCCTTGCAGTCTCTAAGGTAGAACTACAGGGAGGCAGCAAGCAATCAGAAGGAAGAGATTCAGCTGTTTAAGTATAGCTCGTATCTATCCGCTCTACTGTTTGATGAGATTGTTACCTGTAACAAGTCTATGTAGGTATAATGGAGAAAGGTGGTGTATTAACTATACCTAACACCACTTTCCCCAGATATGTTACGAATACCACCCCAAATTTTCCAGTATCCTTTGTCATTATGCCCTCTGCAACCTAATTAATAATGTTTCATTTTTAAAATGCTAGTCTAGGCTGCAATTGAAAACTGCAAAGACTAGTATCACTATTTATAGTAGAATACCTCTTTCCTCCACCCACATTCTAAAGCACTGTGGATAAAGCTGTCCAGAACAAGAGAAAACCTTGCCTTTTCTATCTTAACTTCTCCTTTAAAAGCCCTGGACTCTCTTAATTTTTGACAGAAACTAAATTCTTTACTAACAATGGTGGACTACAAGAATTCCATGAAGCATGCTTTTGGTGGCTCGTGTTGTAAAAATCATGTATCACTTTCTCTTGTGACCTGTCATCAAATGTGACATAATTTAATGCGACAGCTCCAATTTTAAGGATGGCATTTTGCACTTTGCTTTCAAACTCTATGACTACAGTTATCCAACAGAAGCTGGCCGACCTCAGTGGAACAGACGGGGAGCTGTTAACAGGTTGCCAACTTTAAATTACTGCTGAGTAGCTTACCATATCTCTAGAATAATTTCTTTAAAAAGTAATTAATCATTACTTCAAAAAGGTCCTCAGTCAAGTATACTTTCTATATTTTACGGTTGGGTAGCATTTTGTTGGAAACAGCTAATATTTCTCCATTCACCACCTTGCATTTACATTTTTACTGTTTTCCATACTGGTGTTTTTGCTTGTTTGATGACAACTAGGAAAAGCTTAGTGATCAGACTGAGATGTGTTCAACAAAGACAATATGAATAGCAGTCTAAAAAAGTGAACATGAGGCAGCTAATACGTAGAAACATTTGTATTTTGCATCTATTTTCTCCATATTTCAACTGAAGACTCTTGCCTCATGTCAGAAATAGGCTGAAAAAAGCCACTTGTGTCAGTACTACAGAGAACACATTCCATGAGTCCGTAGTTCGGCAGTGTGTTCACCTCCTAGAAATTATTTCAGATTATGCTCTTTCTTGAGACCATTAAAGGCAAACACTGGTTTAGGAACAGTGAGGAGAAACTACATAAATAGCAAGAGGCTTGATTTTAGAGACTCCTCCAAACTCGTTAGAAGGTAATGTGTTGACTTTTAGGGTTTGTCAGGAAAGTTAATAAAGTTAGATTTATAAGTATCTTTCAAGACTTTTTTTTTCCTAATTGAAAAATAAGCTACATTAAAACTGTATCCTAACACTCTTTGGAAACAGGTATCAAATCAGTCCATCACCCACTTCAAAGAATTTTATTAGCCAGGATATCAAAAAAGTCTACATTTTATGATTTTTTTCTTTTTATCATAAAAAATTTCAGACATATAGAGAATGATATAATGAATCATTTATACCTCCACCACCACTCACAAAAATATTTCAAAACAAATCCTTGATGTTACTTAAGACAATGTCATCAGCAAATTTCCCTTTGTATAAACACTGTAACATGCTTTAAAGTAAACTTTATGAAAATCATATTCTTTATTTAACTTCAGGAACATCCTAGCCCTTTTTCCCCATACTTCACAACTTTTGAATCATTTGAGTAATATTGGTAATGAACAAATTGCAAAGTGTGTACAACAGAGATGATATATGTCGCCCTTCTATTACGGACACCCAATACGTGTCCATGACAAGTATTCACCTGGATCTTGCTACACATCCCTGCTGAAGCTGGGCATGGCCTCACAGTGAGTTCCAACACAGCACACCAGATAATGCTAACTCATCAATTAGAGACAGCATGAGAACTACGGACCTTCCTGGTCTACAGCTTACTGTCAGGGAATCTCATGGCCAACAATAAGCTTTTTCACCAGTTCCTGCTATTGTTAGATACCTACAGTCACACTGTTGTTCCACTAGGAGGAGAACTAAGTATTCATGGTGGCATGGACCCACCTGGATACTCCCTTTGCTTTTCAAGCTCACAAGAATGGATAAATTATTACATTTTGGAAAACCAACTGTAGACTAGAACAATAACCTAGAATGATCTACCAAATTCAGCTTGTGACTAAGAGATAGCATTGCTCCTATTGTCAAAATGATGAAAGCAGACCTTTGTCTCAAGACAGAAACACCATCATTATCTTCCATTATAATCTTTTAATAGGAACACAGTGCTAAATTCCTAAATTACAACAGTTAATTGACTCTTGAATGACATTAATAGTAAGACCTACCATTATTTTATGGTCTTCAAGAAAATGTCTTTTTGAAAACTATGACATGCTACCAATTATAAAAAACACCTGGTTTCATAGTTACTAACATACATTTGTATATACACACAAATGCATTCTATTAATTCGTACTGAAGTTAATATTTCTTGATGTATTGATTATTGATAGGAAAATCACTTCCACAACTAACGATAATTTTTCAGTTTTGTTGCTGTGCAAAGCTTGGTCTTATCCGTTCTTCCTTTTAATATCTCATTTCCACCATTAATCCCACAGGGAACTGGTTTAATGTAATGAAGCCCTGGCTAGGGAAGCAGAGCATGTTCCCTGCCAACATTTGCCTTTGTCTGTGCCCAAATCCACAGTGACTCCTTAAAGAGTCCTCAGACAACGTCTATCAATTAATATTTTTATTCTTAGAGAGCCTGGTGCTCTTTACAGCATTTGAAACCTAGAAATTCTACCAGCTTGGCCAGGCTTTGCTACCCATGATAGTAGTAGAAAAATAATATGGTAAGAATATCGTTTCGTTTTCACTGATCTGAAGTCATAAGCCTATAAAACCATTCAATTATAAATGTGAAAATAATAATGCTAATAATAATAGCTCTTGTCAACTGCATAATGAGGGGTGAATGCTTCAAACACTCTGCTACAAACAATGAAGAAACCTGGGATCCCAAGGTGGAATTTGGTAGTTGGGAGACAGCAAAATGCCTAGGCAGATTAAAAGGGGTCCCTGACCCAGCCAACAGACCAGATACTTTTGTACAGATGAGGGAACCTGCCCAGGGCGTCTGGGCATGTTCAGACTTGGGCACTGAGGGAAATGGGTGGAGCGACGGGGAATTTGCATGTTACCTGGGGGAGGAGCCTGCTCTCTTCAGCTCACGTGTGTGGCCTGGAATCAATCTGTGAGACGGGGATCTGTTAGCAGGAACCCCCCTCGCTTTGCTGACAGTTTTTTAATTTTTTCCTTTTCGCCAAATAAATTCTGTTCCCCTCACTCTTCAAACTGTCTCCATGCCTAACTTTTCCTGATGGTGTGACAAAAATTCAGTTTTAGCTGAACTAAGGAACAAAATTTTGCAACAGTTGCAACTAAACTGCACTAAAACAAGGTGTGCAAGATGCGTTTTGAGACTTACATCTCCTTTTATTCAGGCAGAAAATTCAAATCCACGATGAAGTCTATCTGAAAAGGACCTGAATTTAGGTTTCTGAAGCAATCTATTTTATAGATGTTGCTTTCTTAGAAATTTTATGTTTTAAAATAGATTTTTAAGATTTTTTCCCTTAAAGATATTTTCTTATAGATCATATGAATACTTAATTTCTTCTATAAGGCATATCATCCAGAAATAGAATGTTTACATGGGAAATACGTTATCTTATGATTTGATAAAAAATAGAGTTGCAAATATACTTTTATGATGTTCTTGAATTTTTTTTTTCCAATACAAAGATTCTCAATCTGCCTACCAACTGAACTGTTTTGGTCATGAAACATTACCTTCTCGGCATGTGGTATGCCCATCAGCAGGAAAGTACTAAAGAAGAACAGACTAACTTTATTTATTACATTTGCATTGCCTACAAAGCCATTTACTTAATGGATGAGTCTCATTAGCAGTCCAACCACAATATAAAGAATACAATGATGTGTTTCATAGGTTCATTAAAATAATATTTCAAAGGAGTCATTAGAAAAAAAGAAGCTGATGATTCAACAGACAGTAAGTTGTCTGCAAATAAATGAGATGGAACCAACATGTTTTCAAGTAAGTTAAGAAACATGTTTACAAATATATTACAGCCATTAAAAAAGGAAGCATCAACTTAGCAAGTGCTGGGGGGACGATTACTCATGCAATTTACTAAAACAAAACTGTAACACTCTCACATCAACAGTTATTGTAGATGTAAAAGCCTGTAGGTACAGGAAAATGTGTCTTAAGAAGGAAAATTCATTCTACAGCCTGGAGATGATTCTCCGGTTTGAAGCAAAATTGTAAACATTTAATCCTGTCTTCAGATCACCACTGGTTTGTGGGTTTTTTTTGTTGTTGGTTTTTTTTTTCTTTATACACTTTTTTGTTATTTACCCCAAACATGCCTATCCTTTCTTTCTTTTTTCCCAAGACAAGGTCTAGCTTAGGCCGTAGTGCAATGGCGCAATCTCAGCTCACTGCAATCTCTGTCTCCCAGGTTCAAGCGATTCTCCTGCTTCAACATCCCAAGTAGCTGGGATTACAGGCACCTGCCACTACACCAGGCTAGTTTTTGTATTTTTAATATAGATGCAGTTTCACCATGTTGGCCAGGCTGGTCTTGAACTCCTGATCTCAGGTGATCTGCCCACCTCAGCCTCCCAAAGTGCTGGGATTACAGGCGTGAGCCACTGCACCCTGCCTATTCTTTCATTTCAAAAAGAAATTCACAGTACATTAGTAAAGTGAATGATCCTGTAAGAGCAGAATGTATACCAAAAAAAAAAAAAAAAAGTGCCTGTTTGTAATTCTTTAACCATACCTAAGGATTGACAAATGTTTGTTTAACAAATGAATGTGTGAATAAATGAATGAAAAAAGCAACTACTTAGTACAGGAGAGTTTTTAGATTAGGTTAATTATTGCTGCTTTATCAATTTTTAAACCCAATATTTCTACCTGTAAGCAAATAATACACAACTTGTAAATATGTTTCATAATGTTGAAATCTTTTCACAAATAGTAGTGTCAAATTTTTTTTTTTTACCAAGATCATAGAGTTTATATTAAAACGAAAGATTTCATAGGGACTCATTTTTGGGTTTTTTCCGCAAAAGAAAAAATTAACATGTAGAATAAAAACCACTAAAGGTTTAAAGGGGTTGCCATTTATTTATTAACTTTGCTCTTTTGAAAGAGCTTAGATTTATAATTCTAAGAAATACAAGACAAGACACACACATGTGTAAGTATACCTGGGACTTGGCAATAAGTCACGGGCACCTAGATGACAGCTCTTGAAGCAGAGAGCAAAAGTGGCCCCAAGTAATTAGCAACGTCCTCCCACTATGTGTCCTGCCTCACCTTTGGATGCTTGGCTTAGCCATGTGACTTGACTTGGCCAATGGGATATTAGCAAATGGACCCGGGAAAGAGGCTTGAAAAGGCTTTGTATATTTCTCTTTGTGCTTTTCCTGTCTACCACCAGCATTAGAACATGCCAGGGCTAGCCTGCTGGCAGATAGGAAATATTTAGAGCAGAGCTAAGTCATTCCAGCCAAGAACAGCCTAGATCATCACCCAGCCAGCTAACCCTGACATGGGATTGAACTTAGACAACCTCCGCAGAGTTGCCTAGGTGACCCCAGCTGATTGCAGGCATAAGAGAAATAACCATGTATAGTATGGCTTACTTGACATCCAGCAGATTCACATATAAGCTTTGTACTTTGTAGTAAGATTATTCTCCAAATAGAGGAGCAGGTTGCATAAAGTCAAAGTAGTACTGGGCTTTATAAAAGTAACTAATAAAAATGTATTCCGTTTCTATTTTTTAAAGAGAAAAGACAAAATTAAAATTGTATGCACAGTCTGAATTTTGAAGTGTTGGAGGATAATTCAACAATACATCTACTGTTGAACTCAGCTCACAAGCCACTAACTATCAACCTCTGTCCTAGGTACTGAGAAGACTCCATGATTTCAAGTTCTTTACAGATTTTGTGGGAAGGACAGATAAACAGTACATTACATAAAAGAAATTATAAGTGTCTTAATGCTTACCACGTGGACAAATGTAAACAATTTGGTTTCCAAATGTTTTCTGGAATGCTTGCTATTGTTCCTAAAACATAAAAATCAGACTAATCCCTACAATTAAAGAGTTTACTCTCTATTTTAAATATATATAACTGATAGGCAATCATATTCCAAGAGATTCATTTTAAGTCTAACTTTTCCAGAAGGTACTAAACTCCAAATATGTAAATGCCTGCAAAGATAAACTGTTTATTAATAAACTTATAAATAAATCTTCAGCAAACACAGCTTCCTGAGAAAAAGCAATTCAAAGATCAATATTTCCTTTTAAATTTTATCACAACGTGGACAATGTTTTCTAAAGAAATCACAATTTTAAAAAATGTTGGAAAGCCAATTCAGTTGCTGAATTCATAAGATAACTTACTGTAATCATATATTATCATATTTATAGCTAACATCGCATAGTCCCTTCCAAATTGTCAACTCTGAGGGTAAATCCTAGTTATGTTGACATCTGTTTTCTCAAACAATTATAATTTCCTGATTCATTCTTTTGTCTATCTGGCCGGGGCAGCTAAAATTAAGAGAGTGGAGATCATTAGTCTGATAAAACAATGGAAGAGAATTGGTATTGGGGTAGGAGTCACTCACCAGAAATGCTGTAAATATGACTAGGTTTTGCAGAAGTAAAATTAACAGATTATTACAGTACACACCCCCATACTAACATCAGGATCAAGGATCACAGTTAAAATAACAATGCCCATTGCAACTGGGGAACTGAGGTCCTGGAGACTCCTAACTCAGATGCCTGAAGAAGCCAGGGCAGGTACAATAAGCAAGCAGGGCAAACCTGGTTACAGTGTACATGTGTACTTGGCTTCTGAGTAGTGGAGATGGCACTAAACTGGCAAGCCCATATCCCAACTAAAAAAAACAAATAAATGGGTTTCATCTACTAATCCCTAACTAATATTTGCCAAGTAAAAGGGTAGAGCTCCTCCAAACTGCCAGGATTTTATACATACATATTAAATGCAACCACAAATAGAGATTTCTACCTATTATCTCTAAAACTGCACATGTCACAATTTTTAATATCACTATGTAGAACAAACAAGACACCTGTTTAAGCATTCCTGCTTTCCCAAAGATGATGCCACCTTTGTTCCTGATCCAGGATGCTGAAAGGAAGTAAGAGGTGACTTCCTTTCATTTCTTCTCCCTCTTTCCTCCCTGTATTCCACCAACAGTGCTACTAAAAGTGTGGCTATGGAATACTGCCACTTCACAAACTATTTTTGTCTTTTCTGGCCTAAGAAAAGATAAGTGTGATGAACAGGTAAACTCCATGATCCAGCCCTCTGTTTCATGCTCTTGTGTGTAATGCTGTCTCTTGAGAGCGAACAGTATCAGTGACTTGCTTCCAACCAAAAGAAATACAAAGATGACAACATGTTACTTCTGTGATTATGCTATGTAAAATTCCATCTTGCTAGCAAACTCACTCTAGAGTTTCTTTCTACCCCTTGTTGGCTTTGAAGAAGCAAACTGTCATGAACCCTACAGCCACAAAAAAATGAAGACTGTCAACAACCTGAGGGAGCTTGGAAGTAGATCCCTTCCCAGTCAAGCAGCTCTTGAGACCACAGCCCCAAATGAAAGCTATGTTGCAGCCTGGTAGGACACTGAAGCCAAAAAAACCCATCTAACCCATATCTGAACTTCTGACTCACATGAACTGTGACAATAAATGTTTGTCATCTTAACACCACTAAATTTAGAATAATTTGTTATATATCAACAGCAAACTAATACAAGGGGCCTGCCCCTCGATGTAAATTAACCGTATCACTAGGCACATTGTTTAGTTTGACTGATATTTATTTTTCATAACAGTACTTTCTCAATGAAGGAAGCAATCCATTGATGCGCACCTCATCTTATAGCAGCCCCATACTTTAAGTTAGATAATTGATAGGCATGGTGGAAAGAGAGGCCTGGTCTGACTTTATATCCAGAAAATGAGTAAAGTACATTTTCTTGCTTTAACTTAGAATTTTGTCTAATGATATATACAATAGAGGTAGTCAAGGGCAGGGTCAGGAAAATGGAGACTATAGCAAAAGAGTTCTTATAATAATTGTAATAATTCTAAGTTGCATCATAAAAATTTGCTATCACTACAGAGAAAAGCAAAGGATGAGCTAACTGATAATACCGATAAAAAGCTGAGAAAACCACCACAATGTAGTGAGGAAAGCAAGATAAACATTCCCATAGAATCCTCCTCCTCCTACTTGCCCTGGGGCATTTGAAAATCTAGAGAATCTAATAATCTGGTACTCACAGTTGGCAAGGAAACCAATTAGTCATTCTTTGTCATTCTCTGCTCATATCTTATTTCCTAACACAACAAAATCACTTATAGACCTGTGCAGAAACTACATCTTTCCTCTACTTCTCAGTCCTAGATCTAGCTAACCCCTGTGCCCTCTAAAGATTTAACTGGCTTGCCCTTACCCTAAAGAAGCCTTGTTTAGTAAGTTTCTTCCTCTAGATAGCTTGCTAACACCCTGTGCAACCTCCATCATTTCACTTCTCACCCTGTATCATAATTACCTCTTCCAGTGGCTGTCTTACCCACTGGAGTAATGGCTACTTTGGAAATCATAGCTTTCATTTTTGTATTTTCAGCACTTAGGAACATGCCTTGCTCATAGAAAGCATTCACTACATACTGAATGCAGAGAAAATTAATTATTCTATTCAAGGTTGTGTAAGAGCAAAGAGAAACAACTTAACTATGAGGCAAGGGTAAGTTTGGATGATGCAGGCAAAAACATGCTGAGAGGTTTTAAACACTAAATCTGTTAGTTTTAGGCTCATCAGCCTAAAACAGGTTTCTTTAAAGGTACAAGATTTACACAGAACAATAGGAAACTAAGAATTTTACAACCCAAAACTTGTTAAAATTGAAAGAAATCTCACAGGTACTCACTATACCCAGATGTTAAATTCTTTCATATCTTGCTTCAAGCAGCACGTGTATATTAACTCATATTTAACTAAAAAACTATGCTTTTTCTAAGAACATTTTTTAATTTTTTTAAGAGACAGGGTCTTACTCCATCATTCAGGCTAAAGTACAGTGGTGCAATAATAGCTTACTGCAGCCTTGAACTCCTAGGTTCATATGATCCTCCTGCCTCAGGCTACAGAGTAGCTGAGATTTCAGGTGTCCACCAGCATGCCCAGCTAATTTTTAAAATTTGTATTCATACTTTTAGAGACAGGGTATCATTATGTTGCCCAGGCTGGTCTCAAATTCCTGGCCTCAAGTGATCCTCCCAACCTCAGCCTCCCAAGTCACTGGGTTTGCAGGCTCAAGGCACCATACGTGACCTAAAAGCATTTTTAATCAGAGTCCTACTTACCCAGTGTTGTCAGGTGCCAGGAAATAAGGGAGCTCTCACCTAGGAGATCCTTCTGGTCAGAGTGGCCCCACATCCTCAGAGTGGGAGATTCAGTCCTGCATTTATACCTCCCCTCGAGATCAATTCCGTAAAGCACACCAGGTGGCTCACAGGACAGCATTCATTTTCAGTTGATCAACTGATTTGTTTGGAGATCAGTCTTTAACATTTATTTCAATGGTTTAACAAGATAAATTTGAAATCATTTTTTCCTAAAGAAATTTCAAGGTGATCTTAATATTATTTTACCAACTTCCACTATGATACCTTCTTCAGAGAACTTAACCTATTCCTTCTGAAAGATCAAAATTCAGACCCATTTACTCTGAAACTGAATCCTCCACTACTTCTCTACCCACCTCTCCATCACCCCCAAAACATTAAATAAACTGGGGTGTTGTTTCTCTTATTTCAGATGCCTATGCCTGGTTGGTAAAAGTTTAACTGCTTAGGTAATTATTATGCACTATATAAAGTATACTATGTGTCAAATGCTCTACCTAGTAGAGGATCTGCTGAAAAGGCTTCAGAGTGAAAATTGCCAAAGGGAATTTCTCACCTTCCCGCTGGGCATACGGAACCTGAACCTCAGTGCCAGCTGTTCCCTACACCTCCTTGTGCTGGTGAATCTAAGCCTGAATTATTATTCTTTGTCCAACAAATTAAGCATGAATACTGCTTTCACAGTAGCCTTAGCCAAACAAAAATGTGAGCATTTTATTTTGTAAACATCTATATAAACATAGAACTTTTGTGTTAGAAAAAGTTACAAATCAGTGATAATATTAAACAACGCCAATGCTTTAGAAATGATACAGAATAGGCAATTCCCAGAAGACAAGTATTTGAGTGGCTGAAAAACAAATCTGTGAAAAGGTCAATCTCAAGCAAAAGTCATGAGACATACACACTTTTTAAATTGCAGTAATTTTTAAAAATGTGTAAGAAGTGTGCTAAGAAGTTGACATTCATACAGTGCTGTTCAGCTGATAGCTCTTTTAGAGAAAAATTTGGTAATATGCCCCCAAACCGTAACAAATTTTATACATTAATCCTAGCTATTTTACTTCTTAGAACTCTAAGGAAACAAGAAGAGATGGCCAGAGACTTATGTACTAGGATTTTTCTATGATGATGATAGGCTGGAGAATCCAAATGTCTCACAATAAAGAGGTGATAATATAAAAAATGGTATGTGATACCACAGACTACTATGCTATAATTTTATGACATGTAACATGCTTGTAACATATTAAACTAAAAATGGCACCAAAATTGTTTAAAATACAATTATTTTATTTTTAAAGCATACATAAACGCATAGCAAAAACCTATGCACATTAAAATGGTATTAGTCATTATCCGTGAGAGGTAGACTGATCAGTGACTTACTTTCTTATTCACATTCTTACTCTAAACTTTTCCAACCCATATGTGTGGCCTATCAGATTTGTAAAAATGATGAAAATCCAAAGCATAGGATTTGAAGGCATGTATTTCTATACCCTGCTAAGAACAGACTCAGTTTTAATATCTCCTTAGGTTCTGATATAAGACAATTCTCCAAAAAGCCCCAAGCCAACCTAATCTGAAGAAGCAGATAAAAAGTAGTTGTCAGAACAAGAACTCAATACCAGTTAAGTCGCTTTTCCCAAATTTAATTCTAATAAGTCCTTGTTAAACAGCAAAGGTTCAAATGTTTTAGTGTTATTGAAAGGATTAGCTCACTGCTGAGAGAGAATATAGAAAACAATTCTATGTTAAAGTCAACTAATTTAATCTTATTTTTAAATGTCACCAAATATGGGCTCTCTCAAATTAAGCCATCCAATTGGTAGTATCTGGTGACTGATTCTGCTTAACTCTGCTAAATATAAATCACTATCTTAAGGAATCAGTAGTACATTTTATTCTTATTATTCTTTGGTGTTTCATTAGTGATCATAAAATTGGACTTGACTTTGAGGACAGGACCGGCAAAGAAAGGACACTTAGTCTTCAGTCCTGGAAGTCTGTGACTACTAATCCTTAAACATTTCCGATAAGTTTATGTTTTAGTTATAAATTAGTTATCTGTAAACTAGGACTTTAAATAATCTTAAAACATAAAAAATCTTAAAACATAAATCTTTTTTAATTCTGAATGATTTCGACTCTCTACATTTTAAAATAATTCAGTCAAATAAAATAAATTAGTCTTTTGTGTGTCAGATGAAACACACGCATACACAGAATAAATGTTTTTTGTTCTCGAAGGATTTTGTTATAATCTCCACTTGTAATGTAACATGGGAACAAAACAGTTGTACCAATTACTCAAAATTAAGTTCCACTTCTCGATTTACAAGCTTCCATTTTATTCTGTCAATTCTTAGCTGTCACGGACTCAGAAAATTTTACAGCCATCAATAGGAAGATTGTTTTAGTGGTACAGATGGCTGTCCTTTTATAGGCCAACTTAATGACTTGTTCTTATCTAATCTGTCATCTGTTATTTAGTTGTCATTATGAACTTTTTGGGTTCCGTATCAATCAATTTTCCATGTTTACTAAACAGATGGCTTTATTTGGGAAAAAAAGGCAAAGCAAGAAAATGACATTACATGATTAAAAAATTTCAAAAGGCCACATAAGCTTTTTAATGTTCCTAAATGAAATGAAAAATTGCTATTAAAAAAAACTAAATTTGAAGTCAAATGAAATAGATTTAAAAACTCAATGGACGTGCAAAGAAACAATCAGTAGCAGCTATCTACAAATCAAACAAATTACTTCCAAAACAGCAATAGGTTATTCTTTCGGTTTTTGTCACAAAATTTTTTTTTAAATTTATCTTGACAAATAGAGATGGCAAATGTCAATGATGTAACTCATCAGTTCAGAAGCTCTTTATGTTATAATTCACAGGTATACCTCCTTCGTCTAGTATTTGTAATCTTATTTAGAGAGAAGGTAATGACATAAATACTTCCATTTAGTAAAAATTGTTCCTTATCTTTGTTTACGATGATTTCGTTTAATCACTGGGTCATTATCAAATTGACACCCAAACTCAAGAAGCATAATGGAAATTGTAAAGGGCTTGCATCAATGAGTTCAGAGATCTACAAAAAAATAATTGGCACTGTGCTCTGAAAGAACACTGAGTTCACACTGTACCAGAGAAAGAACTTGACAATTGTAAGAAACTAAAATATATAATCATGAAATAATTTTATGTTACATTTATGAGAGGTATTTAAAATTGTGTTTGTTCAGGCAGGATATTTACCAAGTCTTGGGATTTGCTCTATCACCTCCTAACTATGCTGCAAAAGTGATAGAGCAGAGCCTTCTGAAACTGTTTCCCAATGCCATGCTAAGCACATCTTCCATCGTAGAACAGATTGTATTTAACTATTCTTTTACTTGCCCAAGTTGAAGCCTCCTAAGCAGCAACAAAACCAACAATAAGAAAGAGTATGTATGATAGCCTAATTCTTTATGTTCTTCAGACAACATAGAACTTAAAATGGAAAGCCAATTTTTCAAAAAGGACAAATCATTTGAAGGATTTTTTTCTTATATGATAACCAGAGTAAAAATTAAGACTAGTGTAGGTAATTGTCCTGCCACTCCTTTCTAAGCTGTGTGTGAAAGTACTCCATCAGCTTAATGAGAATACTGTGAAATATAAGATGTCTATTTCAATACAAGGTATTCAGAAGCTTTAACAGAAGCTACCAAAAAAAACCTGAAAACGGATACTTGATTGAGACTGACAAAAATCTTCTATTACCTCTTATGGAAAATTAAAATAAAATGGGATATTACATAATCAGGAAGCCAGAGACATAAAAGCCATGAATAAAGAGTAAATCATACGTATGCCTATACAGAAACTTGGAATAAGAATTTTACCTTAAATACTTCTCTTAGGTCTTCAGCTCACATTTTTCAGGCAGAGAACATCTATTTGATATCAATTGTGTGACTAGAACTGGGCCGGGTGCTTTACATTTCATGGATCCATTTCACATAACTAGTGAAATCAGTGCAAATTCAACCAATGAAGCTCTCAAAGCAATAAGGTGAAAAACCACATTTTAGAGGAGAACCATACAACACAGTCAGGTTCTAGTTCAAGTCACGTTTGTTTCCTTGAGATCTGCTGGTCCGTGATAAGTTTTGATGTGTCTAAAATACTATGCAGGCATTCTTAAGTAATTAAGAAACTTGGGATTTTTTCAAATAATCAGGTCTTCCACAGGCAAACACCATCTAAGGTCACTTTTTTTTTTTTTTGAGACGGACTCTCACTGTGTCACCCAGGCTGGAATACAGTGGCGTGATCTCAGCTCAAGGCAAACTCTGCCTCTTGGATTCAAGTGATTCTCCTGCCTCAGCCTTTTGAATAGCTGGGATTATAGATGCCCACCACCACACATGGCTATTTATTTTTGTATTTTTAGTAGAGACAGAGTTTTGCCATGTTGGTCAGACTGGTCTTGAACCTCTGACCTCAGGTGATCCACCAGCCTTGGCCTCCCTAAGTGGTGGAATTACAGGCATGAGCCTCTGCGCCTGTCCCAAGATCACTTTTAATGGGTCTCAACACATTCAATGATGATTTCTCAACAAAGTTTTACACACTATATAAAGATCACTTGACATCAATTCTCACTCAAAGCCAGGAAGGATAGTCCAACATGAAAATATTCTGTGGATGTTGTACTTTGGCATATTATTCTCTGTAGTGTATATTTTCATATTGATACACATATTTAACATATTACAAAGCGTATTTTAAATTTTTTGAACTATGTTCTACTGGTAATTTTCACAACACTTAATCACATGGCCATCATAGTTTTTGCATAGGCCTATCCCGTTGTTAAGGAACAGTTTTAGCATTCCACGTCTCTCCATCATACTGGCTTGAACTGACCTTCTCCCAGTAGATAAATGACTCTCAAAATGTGGTCCTAGAACAGCACCATCAGCATCATCTGGGAACACGTTAAAAGTTCAAACTATAAACCTACAACCCAAACCTCGGGATCAAAACTCTGGGGATAAGGCTTAGCAATTTGTGTTTTATTATGTCCTCCAGGTGTTTGGAGAACCATATAAGTTTTGAGAAAGAATGCACTGGATCTTACTGTTCTCCAAGGCAAAGTCCAATTCACTTAACTTGGTATTCTTCACTGCACCTACTAGCACCCTCAACATTAACAAACACTTAATACATACTTGTGATTTAAAATAGATTAAAATGTTCTAAAGACAGAACTCATTTTAGAGAATAATCCTTTCCAGGCACTATTTGGAGATTTTGATGCTAGAGATGTATTTGAATGAGAAGTTTCCTTTCCTAAACCTATTGCTAGGTTCTGTGAACTTAACATGAATTTAAACCAAGGATGGACCACAGTCAGAATGAAGGAAGATGAGGAAGAAAAAAGCAGAAGAAAAGAAAACCACTCTATTCCCTCTGGCATGTGGCACAAAGATCTCAGGTGTTTCCTATACACTTAAGAAGTAAATCACACTGAATTATGATAATTGAGCCAGTATCTGTGTGAGCCTAGGCAAAAAAGTTAAGGCCATAGTATTCTGACATAATCAAAATCAGCTTTATTTCAGAAAGAGCACATAGTGAAAGGCTAATAAACACTCCTAAGTAAAGAAGGGGAAGATAACACAGATACAACATGGTAGGTCTATACTTCCTGATGCTCGTGCATTTCTCAGTCAGCCTCTGCATTTGTGGCACATCAGTCAAAAGTCTTGACTTTGGAGCCAGCTGAACTGGGTTATAATCTGGCTCCAGTCTTCTCTAGTTACAGGTCTTGGGGAAAATTATTCATCTCCTTTGTGCCTGTCTTCATCTATAAAGTGGAGTAATAATGGTAACTAACTCATAGAACTGATGGAAGATTTATATTCAATAACGTGTGTTGTAAATGCCCAGTAAATGGTAGTTTGTATCTATTTGTCTATAGGAGGTGTTGAGGGGTTGTGGTCTACTTGTTGAAGTGAAAGGACATAAAGCAAAAGGTCATTAAGTGATGGGTGGTATCCCATCAGTGCTTGCCCAGCAATGAGGGCACAGCAGGTAATCCAGAAGTATGGGCTCAATCACATGTATTATACCACAGTGCAAAGAAGCCTTCCCCAAGGGTCATGGTTGTGAATTAAACAGCAGAGATTTTGCCACATCACAGAACAGACTGACTTGACTTCATGATATTTGGATAAAAAACTGAGAAAATTAAATTTCTGAAATATATCATTTCTTTGAATATCAAAAAAACTTTTTCTAATTCTATGACAGCCCATGAACCCCTCACCACAGCAATCCACACACCACTTGTTTTCAGCCAAAGAGATAGGAGCAAAAGGTTCTGGTGTTTATCATCTGGGTTTTATCTATTTCTTGATAGATTATGAAATTCCAGTGTCCTCCAGACAGGCCCATTTTCATGAAACCAACCACTCTTTCCTAAAAGCACAGCAGCATCACAGGCAAAGGTCCCAAGGTAATAGAATTTTATTTATCAGGTTGGCTTTCTAAGACAAGTCAATAAAATCCAACAATGATGGGAAATGCAGGATGTAGCAGAGATCCTTGAAAGCAATTAGCAGGGAGCATGGATGAAAAGCAATTATGCAAACACTCGGACATTCAAGACTATTTTTCAAGCTGTAGGGAAATGACAGATCCCACTTTGGACAAAGAATACAAATGTGCAGGTTTGAAAGTTCCCTGTTAGGTGCATCTACCATTTCCATTATATTCACATATTAAGCTTTTTTAGGGCTTCCATTAAACTTCATAATCTTCTTATTTATGACCACAACTTAACAGTTAATCAAAATGCTTAACACTAAAAGAGTCAAAGGTTAAGTAAGGGTGGGCAAGAAACTTTTTTTTTTGAGATGGAGTCACACTCTGAAACAATCTCAAAAAGCCTTCAGAAGATACAAATTTGCTGGCCGTATAAAAGACAAATGCAAGTTAAGGAGATTCAAGGAAAAAGGGAAAGAATGCTAAGAGAGGGAAACATGAGAGAAGGCACTGAGGCCAATAACGCACAGAGTTCAGATACTAAACCGGGAAGTAATCGATTCAGCCTAGAGGAATGTTATGGTAGAACAGAAAAATGCACGTCTTTGACTCTGAGAGCCCTGGATTTTAATTCTGTCTTTCTATAACTTTTGGTAAGGCATGTAACTTCACTGAGAGTCACTTTGAGCACCCACAAAATGAGGGCAACAATGCCTATCCTATGAAATAGGTAACTAATATATGGCAGCAATACCTAGTAGGCATGCAAACTCTTTTCTCTTCCCCTCATCAAGTCAGAAGCCTGTTCTTTCATTCAAAATCAACATGGCCAAAGCCAAATTCACAACATCTTCTCAGGGGCTTTCCTCCTCAACCAACCCGTCTTACCAGTCGAGCCACCTTGTCTCCACTGACCCAGGCTTGGAATGTCTGACTGATAGCTGTCTCAACTTCGCCTTCAAAACAATTGCCTGCTCAAGTTATATCCCTTTCAAACAATTCATTTTGATCCCTTGTCCCTGTTTTGTCAACTGCAACCCAAACCTAAGTCTGAATTATGGAAAAAGCGTTCCGTCCAACCCATGTGATTCCTACTTTTCTTCCCATAAATTCATATACATCCTAGTGCTTAGCTTATCTTTTTCAAATACTGGTGTAATATGTTCTGGCAATGGCTCCCTGTTTCCTACTACTCAGTGATTTATTCATCCATTCATCCAATAAACAGTTACTGGATATCTACCAAATACCAAGTACTGTGCTATGTACTGGAGATGCAAAAATAAGTAAGTCATGCCCTTTAGAGTCCAGAGGGAAGAAGCAAACAGATGGATTACAATACAATGTTATAAAAAAAAGACAAAACTAGAAATTCACTTAAAAAGATGAACGCTTTATAAAATCTCACAGAAATGGTGCTGTATTTGAACAGCATCTCAAGAAATGAGAGGTGGAGGTCAGACAAAAAAAAAAAGTGGAGAAGGGCACTATTCTTCAAGGGCACACACACCCAAAAAAAACCCCAGTGTTTTCTAAATAAAAGACACCCCCTCTGACTACAGAGGAGGTTGAATGGATTTCCTGCAGCAGTAAGTGTGTAAATGAGTGACTAGCTAGGACGCAAGACTTCCTACCTTTGACCAACCAAGTAAACAAAGGACAGATTCTTCATAGAAGATGCAATGGCAACAGGTGACTAGCTTCTTTGGGCAACTCTTGAGTCAGTTATGTAGGTAAAGGGGTAGAGATTCAAAAACCAAACAAACAAGAGAGAACAAAAGCAATATGGTATTTCAGACACAGACCCCCACTGGCCAGAGAGAAAGAGAGCCAGATTTTACACCTCAATGACAGTGAACACAGAATTCAGACCATATAAAATAAAAATTCTTACCACATCTCTCCTGACTCCTACAAACGCTAAAGGGCAACACTAAAGGAGGTTAGTCCTTTTGAAGGAAGTAGGCTTTAAAACCACCTCTCATCTCATGGGAATCCATTCACAAGAAAGTCAAATGCAGAAGACTTCCACTCCAGCCCTCTTTTACAGAAAAAGTTTTCTCTTTCCATTCTTAAGTGACACAAGTTAACTCAAGATCTGCAGCATCACAAAGTCACTCAACCAAACTGCACACGTCTCCTGCCATGGGTGTCACAAATCTGTGGTTAATACTGAGATTTTTTAAAAATAATTTTATTGTGTGTATTTGAAGTTTACAGCATGATGTTATAGGATATATAGAGAGAGTAAAGTGGTTACTAAGTGAACCAAATTAACATATCATCTCACATGGTTATTTCTTGTGCATGACAAGAGCAGCTAAAATCTACTTCCTTAACAAAATCCCTAATACAGTACAATTTTATTAACTCCAGTCCTCACATTATACACTTTGCATGTTTAAAGTTATTAATCCTACGTATCTGCTGCTTAATATTGAGATTTAATACTTAGAAGCTAAAAGCATATCAAATATGAAGCCTTTTCTGTTCAAATTTTTTTTGGGGGGGCAACAAAATGTCTTGTTTTAATTTCATTTTCAGAACAAATTGATTTATCTCACCACGCTTTTTATTTCTAGCGAGCATGATGCCAACAGGTATGAGCTGTGTGCTTATTGTGGATAAGGACAATGTGTTAGTTACCTCTTTATCCCAGCACAGAGTCTGCCATTTAAGCGTTCAACGAATTAATCATGGGAGAGAATAGTACATGAGATACCATGTCCTATATTTTTATCACCTGGGTGAATGGAGTTGAATACCTCATCTATTCAATGATACCTCCAATTTTATTAATTTTTCTGAGACTCATTTCCTTCATCAATAAAACGTGGATCAAACTGCCTTCCTTATATAGTTATAGAGAGGGATAAATAGGGTATGGTATATAAAAAGTCAAATGAGTCTTCAATAAATGGGAGACAAATCCCAAACAAAAGGAGGGGTTAAAAGGTCCTTGTTAGAGAAATCAGAAGTTAAACTACCATAACAATGTCCGTCAACAGCAGAGAACTTCAGAAGGTACCCTTAGCCTTTTGGAAATGCCCTTTAATTTATTCATGTTGGGTAATCTAGCAATTGAAAAGGAAAGATGCTGTTAAGTTCAAATGTAGACATTCATTATAGGAGTGGAATGAGTGACAGGTAACAGTTTCCAGGGAAGAAAAAGGCAATATCAAAGAAAGAGTTGAAGAGGTTTTAGAAACTATCATTAGAGTGAACTAGCAGAATGGGAAAAAAAAAATTGCAATCTACCCATCTGACAAAGGGCTAATATCCAGAAATTACAAAGAACTAAAACAGATTTACAAGAAAAAAACAAACCCATCCAAAAGTGGGCAAAGGATATGAACAGACACTTTTCAAAAGAAGACATTTATGCAGCCAACAAACATATGAACAAAAGCTCATCATCACTGGTCATTAGAGAAATGCAAATCAAAACCACATTGAGATACCATCTCACGCCAGTTAGAATGGTGATCATTAAAAAATCTGGAGACAACAGATGCTGGAGAGAATGTGGAGAAATAGAAATGCTTTTACACTGTTGGTGGGAATGTAAATTGGTTTGAC
>CAUYLG010039869.1:0-35654 GCA_963573385.1 Cacajao melanocephalus
TTGTGGTATGCGCCTGTAATCCCAGCTACTCAGGATGCTGAGGCAAGAGAATCGCTTGAAACCAGGAGGTGGAGGTTGCAGAGAGCTGAGATCACGCCACTGCACTCCAGCCTGGGGGACAGTGAGACTCTGTCTCAAAAAAAAAAAAAAAAAAAAAAAGATAGAGGAACAAGTGTGTTGAAAGGTGCAGGGATGGCCAGGTGTGATGGCTCATACCTGTAGTCCTAGCACTCTGGGAGGCCAAAGTGGATGGAGTGCTTGAGCCCAAGAGTTCAAGCCCAGCTTGGTCAACATGGTGAGACCCCATCCCTCTTAAAAAAGGTGCAGGGATAAGAAGCACAAAGCATTTGTGGACTACAAGAACTTCATTGAGTCCTTGAGCCTGGAGGACGTAAGGGAAAAAGGCCAGCTATAAGGCTAGAGAATTAGTCATGGGCCAGCTCTGGGAGGGTGTTGGTAGGAGTATGGAATTTATCACAAGGAGTATGGAATTTAATCATTCCAGATGTAAATTCTAGCAAAACATTAATTATGTTTAATTAGACATAATGATTTCACTTGTGGGCAGTGTGGAGAATGGATTCACTTGTGACAGTGCAAAGTAGGAAGTCACATTTTCTATACTCAAACAATGGAAGGCATACTAACTAAATAGACTGTTAGTAACATTAAATGCAGCCTAAATTAAAGGGCACTGGACAGTTAATCTCCATGTATCACCTCCTGGTGGTTAGACTCTTCAGGATTTCATCCCCATTTAATCGAGATGGTTGCAAGCTCATTTTGCATTATTGCAGATAATGTTTATTTGCATTTGAAGACATGTTTCCTTTATTACTGTTCTACTCACATGTCCAGTCTTTTCTGATTTGGAGTTGTTTTCTCCTGCTTCCTAGAGTAACTTGGATATTTGTGAAGGAACATCTGCAGATATTTTCTTAAACTCATCTTTTTGTGTGGAGGGTCATGAAAACTTCAGCAAAAGAAAACAGAGCATTGCAACCTGTTAGTTCCCCTTAGAGGTTTCAGTTCTCTTCTCCCAGAAGATAACAGCTAATAATATAAACAACATTCTTTCAACATTTCCATCTGCTGAGTGCGGGCTCAGACTTTTACATATGTTGTGTTATCTACCCTTATAATAACATTGTAAAACAGGTGATATTATCATCTCCATTTTAGAGATGGGGAAGTTGGCTCTTAGCCTAACAAATTTGATCAAGGTCAAAGCAGTATCATTAATTAGTGGTAGACATAGATTTGAATCCAAGTTGGGCTGACTCTGAAGCCCTAAATATTCTCTTTCTTTTAGAATTAAGGAAAAAGATGCATAACATATGTTAAATCAAGTTTCAGCTGAAGTTTTTCCTCCTTACATATTTTAAGTTCAGCTGAAAGGTTTTGCTGTACATCGTGTACAAATGGAGGTGTAAACTAACCATAGCCTACAGTTGTGCCAGTCACCAAGTTTTGGCCAATGAAATGTAGCCAGCTGTTCAAACAGTATTCAAAGAAGGCAAATGCAGACCTGTAACCAATCCAGCTGTTTCTGAACCTCACTTTCCTTATTCTCTTGGTGAATCCTCCACCACGTGGCTATGCTGGAGTCTCTGAGCTCTACTGTGGCTCAGAAGGTGGCCTGATTGGCAAATAGTTCATTGCTCAATTAAACTTCTTTAAATTTAACTCAGCTGAAGTTTTTGTCTTATCACATAGATTTACCATCGTAACCTTTTTTAAGCGTACAGGTCAGTGGCATCAAGTACCTTCTCAATTTTTGGGATCACAGCCATTCATCTGCTGAAGTTTTTAATCATCTGGAACTAAAATTCTGTATCCATTAAACAACTCCAAATTCCTGCCTCTTCTAGTCCCTGGTAACCACCCTTCTACTTCGTGTCTCCATAAATTTGACTATTCTAGGTGCCTCATATAAGTAGAATCATATAATAGTTGTCCTTTTGTGTCTGGTTTATTTCACTTAGCATAATGATCTTAAGGTTCACTTATGTTTTGGCATTTATCAGAATTTCCTTCCCTTTTAAGGTGGAATATTATTCCATTGTAGGGCTATTCTATATCTTATTTTGTTTTTCCATTCATCTGTCAGTTGGGTTATTTCCACTGTTCAGCTATTGTGAATAATGCTGCTACGAAGATGGGTATATAGGCCAGGCACAGTGGTTCAAGCCTGTAATCCCAGCACTTTGGGAGGCCGAGGCGGGTGGATCACTTGAGGTCAGGGGTTTGAGACCAGCCTGGCCAAAATGACGAAAACTCTGTGTCTACTAAAAATACAAAAATTAGCATTGCTTAACAGCAAGACCCAGCAAGATCACAGCTCTGAGATGGAGGGTTGACCAGCTGCAGTTTCTTTTATATAATCCAGTACAAACATAGCTTCATGGGAGAGGAAAGGAAGGAACGCAGGAACTTCATCCTCCTCCCCACAACTTCCTAGTTGAAAAACAGATTCTACTATTGTCTACCTGATTGTACTTGGAATCAGTTGCAGAAATCCTGAAACATAAGTCACAGTTCTATTCCTTCTCTTTCAGAGTTAAAAAAAATACACATTTGCAACAGTATAGAAAATACCTACTTTTAAAAAATGCTCTTCAGTATAACATGACAATGCCACTTCTTTCTCTCTCTCTCTCTTTCTCTCTGAGACAGGGCCTCTCTCTCTCTCTCTCTCTCTCTCTCTCTCTCTCTGAGACAGGGCCTCATTCTCTTCCCCAGTCTGGAGTGCGTGGTGTAATTTCAGTTCATTGTACTCTCTGCCTCATGGGCTCAAGCAGTCATCCCACCTCAGCCTCTCAAGTAGCTAGGACTGTAGGCACCCACCACTACACCTGGCTAATTTCTGTACTTTTTGTAGAGATGGGGTTTGGCTATATTGCCTAGGCTGGTCTCAAACATCAATCACCTGTCTCAGCTTCCCAAAGTGCTGGGACTGCAGGGTGAGCCACTTCAACTACACCATCGTACCTGCCTGGTCCCCCTGCCCATCTGTATTACTGATTGTTGATGCTCATTATGCATAGACTTGTATCACTTGAAAGACACACTTCACCCTCTTCAGTCATGGATCAGGTGTGGTTTATTTCTTGGTAATTAATTAGGAAAACGTAAAGACAAAACTCTCCCTTCTGATTTTTTTTTTTTTTTTTTTTGGTAATCTTTTATGCTAAGTCTCTCACAGCCGTTGTTGGTTCTCTCAAATTCTCTCTTTCTTTCTCTCTCTCTCTCCTTCCCTTCCATTCAATAGAATATGGATGAGGCACACTCACATCATGAAGGGTAACCTGCTTTATTCAAAGTCCACAGACTTAAATTTTAATCTTATCCCAAGAAGCGTACCTTTATAGAAACATCTAGAAAAATGTTTGAGCAAATATCTGGGCACTGTGTCCCAGTCAAGCTGACATAGAATTAATCCTCACGGTAGGGGAAAGGCAGGAGTACATCTGATTTTAAATAGGGGAGCTTCACCACCTGCTAGACTAACAAATGAGGTTTTAGTGGATGAGCCATTTAGAAATTCCTTTTTTTTTGAGATGGAGTTTCTCTGTTATTGCCCAGGCTGGAGTGCAATGGTACGATTTTGGCTCACTGCAACCTCCTTATCCTGGGTTCAAGTGATTCTCCTGCCTCAGCCTCCCGAGTAGCTGGGATTACAGGCATGTGCCATCACATCCGGCTAATTTTGTATTTTTAGTAAAGACAGGGTTTCTATATGTTGGTCAGGCTGGTCTCAAACTCCCAACCTAAGGTGATCCGCCCACCTTGGCCTGCCAAAGTGCTGGGATTACAGGCATGAGCCACCGTGCCCAGCCTAGAAATACCTTATAATAAGACTAGAAAACAAACCAAACTCTTTATATGGGAAACGTCAAAAAGCAGAGGGGCCACACAGGTCCTGGCTGTGGATTTCACAGGGTGGTGAGCAGATGGGAGCCTCCTGGTGAGAGCAGAAGGCACTTCTCCCTGGAGGCTGAGTCTCCCAGAGCCAGCTGCAGAGGGAGATTAAGAGCTTCCCTGCATAGGACAGTTTCCAGCTCCCACACTCAGCTGGTGGGCCCCTCTTTGCACTGGCTGCCACCCCCAGCAGGTTCCTGTGACCCCTCCTCAGGGCATTCAACCAGAGAAGCAGGCTTGGGGCAGACAGTGGGCTTACACCCCTGGACCCCCTGCAGTGCCCTCCTTCACTTTGCAGAGATAGTGCATCCTGGGCTCTTGTCCTCCACTCCCTGCAGATGTGCTTTTTATTTTTCTCATCCTGGAAGATACCTCTATAGGTCTTCAAGGCCCTGCTCCACTGCCATCTCCACAGTGAAGCTGGTGCTGAATCCTCTAGCTGACGTTTATTTCTCCTCCACGACATTGCCACAGCAATTACTCTGAACTCTGAACTTACACCTTCAACAGATGTCATCTACCTATCTGCATGACTGTCTTAGTCAACTTGGGCTTCCATACCAAAATCCCACAGACTGGGCGGCTTAACCAACAGACATTGATTGCCTCACAGTTCTGGAGGCTAGAAGGCCAAGATCAAGGTGTTAGCAGAACTGGTTTCTTCCAAAACCTCTCTCCTTGACGAGTAGATGTCTTCTCCCTGTGTCTTCACATGGTCTTTCCTCTGCACATGCAAATTTGGTGTCCAACTTTCTCCTTTTTATGACACTAGTGATATTAGATTTAGGCCCACCCTAATGATCTTGTCTTAACTAACTTACCTGTGATCCCTTATCTTCTGAGTCACCTATCTCCCAAATAAGGTCACCTTCTGAGGTACTGAGAGGGAGATATAACTGGAAATTTTTCTGGTGGGTGAGTGGGGCAAAACTCTTCCCCTAACAGTGATTTTGGGTGAGTTGCTTCACCACTCAGTTTTCTCACCTGCAAAGGGGGACAAAAATAATGACTATCCCATAGGGTTTTTGTAAAGATGAAATGAGTTAATGTATGTAAAACAGTTAGTATAGAGTCTGATAGATATCAGTCATTCAAAAAACGGAAGTAACTTTAGCAATACTTAAAATGATTATTAAATAAAAAAATTATTATTTAGTCATTTTTAAATATTTTAAAAGAATGCAATGTATTGGGCCCTAACCAAGAAGGAAATCCCGTCATTTGTGACAGCATGGTTAAACCTGGAGGACATTATGCCCAGTGAAATAAACCAGGCACAGAAAGACAAATGCCACGTGATCTCACTCATAAGTGGATTTTTTTTTTTTTTTGAGATGGAGTCTCCCAGGCTGCAGTGCAGTGACACGATCTCGGCTCACTGCAACCCCCACCTCCAGGGTTCAAGCAATTCTTCTGCCTTAGCCTCCCGAGTAGCTGGAACTACAGGCATGCACCACCACACCCAGCTAATTTTTGTATTTTTAGTAGAGACGGGGTTTCACCATATTGGCCAGGCTGGTCTACAACTCCTGACCTCATCATCCGCCTGCCTCAGCCTCCCAAAGTGCTGAGATTGCAAGTGTCAGCCACCGCACCTGGCCCATCCCTGGAATTTATAAAAGCCGAATTCATAGAAGTAGAGCATTCTATACAGGGTGGTGAGTCGGGGGATGTTGGTTAAAGAATAAAACAAATTTAGTTAGATAAGAGGAATGCGTCCCAGAGATCTATTGTACACCATGGTGACTATAGTTAAAAATCTGTTTTGAAAATCACTAAGAGAATAGATTTTTTAAAAAATATATAGAAAGTGTGTCACCATGTTGTCCAGGCTGGTCTTAAACTCCTGAGGTCAAGTGATCTGCCCCCCTCGGCCTCCCAAAGTGCTGGGATTATAGGCATGAGCCACCACACCCGGCCTAGAGAATAGATTTTTAATTGCTTTCACCACAAAAAATAAGTGTGTAAGGTAATGCACGTTAATTAGCTCAACTTAGCCAGTCACAATGTATACATATTTCAAAACATCATGTTGTACACAATAAATATATACCATTTTGTCAGTTAAAAATTCATAAAAGGATTTAACAGATAGTTCTTATTAAAATAAGAATTATTAATAGTATGGCAGTGTGTTAAAACTGTGGGCTTTGGAGTCATGCAGACATGAACTCCAGGCTCCAGCAACTGCTAGCTTTTGGTCAGGGCAAATTACTTAATCTGTTTGTCTGTATCTCAGTTTTTTTTGATCTGTAAATGGGAATATGAAATAACTACCCCCCAAAATTGTGTAAAGCTCTATTGAGCTAATGTATAGAAAGCATGTTAATCATTCAATAAATGGTAGCTCTATCAGTTAGATTTAAAGCTAATGTGTATGTCCACAGTACCATGCTTAAAGAAGAGAGAGGTTTATTTTTCCCTCGTGTGACAGTCCATGGTGCGTGATCGGGCTGAGAAGGCAGCTCTGCATTACCGGACAAGTTGCATCCCAAGTCCCTTCCCCCTGTGGCTCTGTCATCCTAGGGTGTTGTCCCCATCCATGAAGCCAAAGGGGGATTGTTGCAGGGTATATGTTCCAGCCAGTGGGAAGGGGAAAGAGGAAATCTAGGATGAAGTAACTTTCTTTTAAGCAAGTGACAGAGAAGCTATTGCCTCACTTTTCTCATCTTTGGTAAGAACTTAACCACGTGGCTGTATCTAACTCCAGAAAAGCTGGGAGATAGTCTCTAGCTTGTCAGCCTGTGCAGGGCCAGAATTATACTGTGACTATGAAGAGAGAATGGATTTGGGGTGAAGGGGAGGGACATTAGTGGCCTGCTGCAGCAGCTTTGAAAAAATTAGCCTGGCTAATTTTTGTAATTTTAGTAGAGACGGGGTTTTACCACATTGGCCAGGCTGGTCTCGAACTCATGACCTCCGGTGATCCACCTGCCTCAGCCTCCCAAAGTGCTGGGATTACAGGTGTGAGCCACGACGTCCGGCCATTACTTCCTTTTTTTTTTCCCTTTTAATATGTTTTATGGCTTTCCATGGCCATTAGGAGACTGAATTCTTTGGCAAGAGTTTCAATATCTGGCATGTTCTTTGCAATCTTCTCTCCCACTTCTCTCCCACTTCTCTCCTACTATCAGCAATTATGTAACTTATAGTCTAATACTTTGACTATTTGGCATTTCCCCAAAGTGCCTTGTAAAGTCCTACCCCTGTATCCTTTTTCATGCTAGTCCCTCTATCTGAAAATCCAAAGGTACAGTAATGGGTAAGGAAACAAGAGTGATTGCCATTGTCTGGTATCACTGGCAGGACATTTCTTTTGGAGAGATGGATCTGCAATGGGGACTAATGCAGTATTCATGGTGGGGAAAGATATAAATGACACTGAAAATCAGAAGAAGTTTGTAAATTCAAACACCATTTCAAACCGTTAAATTTTGGAAGGCCAGGTGTGGTGGCTCATACCTATAATCCCAGCACTTCGGGAGGCTGAGGAGGCAGATTGCTTGAGCCCAAGAGTTTGAGACCAGCGTGGGCAACACAGCAAAACCCCATCTCTACAAAAGGCACAAAAACCAGCTGAGTGTGGTAGCTCCACCTGTAATCCCAGCTACTCCCGAGGCTGAGGATTCTTTGAGCCTGGGAGGATTCTTTGAGCCTGGGAGGCAGAGGTTGCCGTGAACCAAGGCTGCAAAACTGCACTCCAGAGTGAGACCTTGTCTCAAAAAGTAATGATAGTTAAAAACAATAATTTTGGGCAAACTATTTTACCTTGTAGAACCACAGATTCACCAACTGAAAGTGGGTATGGAGAGCATCATTTGGCCACAAGCAGTAACATGCCTTTAGAAGAGATAGTGTGTTGGGCTCTCTGAAGGTTGATGCTAATTAGAAAACAACAAAAGCAAACCAAATTAAACCCGAGTCTCTACCACTGAGGAGCTTCCTCTAAGAATTACCAAAATCAGCGTCTGAGGCAGGCTGGACTGGTGTGAGCATTCTGATGGGTGCAAGAGGCAGCGAGGTGTCAGATGAGAAAATGGGAACCAAGTGAATCCTTTGCCCTGATTCTTCCACTTGGCATGCCTCTCATCTTCTTGACAGTAACTAGCTCTTCCAGAAGGCAGCAGAATCAGCATTTACCCTGGCCACAAATGGCTCTCCTATGGAGCTTCCCTGCTGGTGATGAGCAGCCTGGGGAAGTGATGATGGAACATGTGCAAGTATCCAGTGAATGAGGAAGACAGACAACACACCTGCAGGGTCCTTTAGATATCTGGATTACAGAATGGGCTATAGGCCCCGTGAAATGTTTCTGCACATGTACTCTTCACCCTAACACTTACTTCTCCCTTTTTTGTCTTTTGGTCACAATGAAGACTATGAAGACAGAATACATCTGGGGTGGTGTGTGAGGGCAATTAGTAGCCTGATGCAGCAGCTTCAATAATATCATTGTGTGGCTTAAAAACTCAAATGGTGTGCCTTCCAATATATTCTAAATTGTTTTCAGAAAAGAACTTTCTTATATCATTTAAAGCATTATTCTTATGCTGCGGTATTTGATCAGCCTGGACACTTCGGCTTGCAGAGCTCAATAAATACTTTTGATTAGAGAGAGAGAGAGAGAGAGAGAAAGAGAGAGAGAGAGAGACAAAACTGGAATCAGCTGTAGCAAAGTGTGTTCAGAGAACCATTTTCAGAATATGAGAATATCATGCTTATGGGGATGGTTTAGGCTTTAGCACCAGGAGAAGAATATTTGGAAGAAAACCCTATAAATGATGAAAATTTTACACATATGGTAGGATTGTCTTAATTTTCCTAGAGAGTACAGACTAGGGCTAGCACCCAGGTGAGTGCTCTTTCCAAAAATGGCCACTGTCTCTGGTGATGCTATCTCTGCCATAGGCTACTGATTGAATGTACCACATGTAGGATACTAGCTGATGAATGAGTGACTAAACACTTAGCAAATATCACTGAAGTAAAAAATATGTGTGTTTTTGGCTTTTGTTTGTTTGTTTGAGACAGGGTCTCACTCTGTCTCCCAGACTGGAGGGCAGCGGTGTGATCACGGCTCACTGCAGCCTTGATTTCCTGGGCTCAGGTAATCCTCCCACCTCGGCCTCCTGAGTAACTGTGACTACTGGCACATGTCCCATACCCAGCTAATTTTTGTATTTGTGTGTGTGTGTGTGTGTGTGTCCATGCACACGTCTGCGTGTTTGTGGAGATAGGATTTCACTATGTTGCCAGGCCAGTATCAAACTCTGGGGCTCAAGTGACCTGCCCACCTTGGCCTCCTAAAGTGCTGGGATTACAGGCGTGAGCCACTGTACCCTGCTGAAGCACAAAACTTTATGAGAATGAATTGATTATGGAGAAATGGTGGAAATGTGGCCCTGACACACCCATCAGAAGATGTGAGAAAACAGTTGAAACAGAAGCAAGGAAATGAGAATTTTGATGACAGTATTGCATCTGCTTGAGAGTTTGCTTTTTTCTGCCAGTTCCATGGGCTTGTGCCTTTAGTCTAGGGTGGGAGGGATGAAGAACAAAAAGGCAAAGAGTGATTCTTACACAAGGCTCACTGTTGGGCACTGGGAACCCAGGCAAGTCTCCCCTGGAATCATGGTGACAGAATGTAGGGGAAGACACACTCTCCACTTTGGGAGGGTTTTGTTTGTTTGTTTGTTTTTGGTAATATAGTGGGAGGGCTGTTTTAAGGCAGATCCGTGTTGGCTCAGAGTGATGCTGGTGGCCAACTCCAGTGATAGAGAAGAAGCATCTCCATTTAACTTTGTCAGCAAAATTGCGAAACAGCCAGAGCAGAAGAAAAGTAAAGAACACATGTCCAGGCGTGGCACTAAATGTTTGTTTGGGAGGTTCTTCTCCCATCTCAGGAAGGCTAGAGAGAGGGGAGCAGGAGGCTCCACCCAAGTGGGTGGACGTGAACCAGACAAGTGTGTTATATTAAATCTCCAAAATAAAGTATCTCAAACACCTTTCAACTTACACCAAATCCTAAGTCATGACAGCGTTAAAGAAACTACTTGCTGTTTTTTTCCCAATTTAATTTAGAGGCTTGGGGTTTCATTTGACACAGTCCTGTTAGGTATCAACAAAGCTTCTACATGCCGATGTAAATGTGCTCTTCCAGACTGCAAAGATGCATTTGACTTTTCACCTAAGTGTTCTTACGAAGATAAAACTCCTAAAAGATGAACTTCATATTTTCTTGGATTATGGTCATTTTATTTTGTTTTATTGTTTTTGAGGATCTTAGGAAGGATGTTTTTATACATAGAGATGGGTTAGAGTTATTTTATCTGTGTATCTGCTATCATCTAGACGTCTTCAGGTGTCACTGTCAGCAATTACCAAGCATTCTCCTTTTGCTCTTATAATAATCATACATTTTTATAATGCTGTTAAGCTCACAGAGTACATTAACCTAACACATTAACATATTTTCTCACAAGAAGCTAGGGGCTACATTTTACAGATAAGGAAACTAAAACTCACATATCTTCTTCAAGGATTCGCTGCTGCCTGAAGTAGGGTCTGCTGGGTTTAAAGATGTATTCTCTATGTAAAGGGACATTATATTACCCTAAGTGTTATTTATAAGTCATTTCTAAAATGGAATATTATCCAGACCTTGTCAACCAAGTTGATGAGCTGGAAAAAATGATAGGTTTTCCTTCTCTTTGACTTAATTGAGAAAATAGAACAAAATGTAGCCTATGGGAAGAAGAAAATTTCTCAGAAATCTCAAGCTGTAACTTTGATGTATGTTTCTCTGATAGCAGTTTGCCAGTACGATGTTGGGTGTGTGCAGTGTGGCTCTCTCTTGGTGCACTCATCTCTCATAGAGTACACAACATAGGGTTTGCTCTCATTTTCAATAAACTGCTGTCTTCTTTTGTCCCTATCTTCCTCATTCAAAAGCTGGGCAGGGTGCAAGAAAGCCCACAAGGAGACCATTGGGTCACCCCTTGCTAAAGCAACCACGTGCCTAAAGCTGTTAAAACTGCAAGCCATCCTCTTGCAAAACATCGCAAGGCAATGTGGGCCTGGCCCACCTTTCTCCCTTGGTCATCCCTCAAAACGCTACCTTTTCTGATTTCATTTTCCCTTTAGTGTTTAATTTTACCTGATGTCCCTCATTTGGATGTATTAGAGACTGCCACATGATTTCATTTGCCCAGTGTAGGCAGAAAACAAATACCGTTTCTCTTGTTGAATGACAGACTTTGCATGTTCTTCCTAGAAAATATTGCTGAAAAAACCTACTTAAGTTCCATTTTGTCCTGAGGTAAAAAGCTCATACGATTGACGTGGGTAAAGTATTTGAAACCATGGCACCTGGTCACTGATCGCTTCTGCACTAAAACAAGTTAACTTGCTATTTTTGGAGGAATGACTGACTGTCAGTTCAGCAACGTATTAGAACATCTTTAGGGCCAACAGCAAGACAGGTGCAGAGCAGGAGAATTCCTACCAGTTACGTGGTAACCAAGAATAATTCAAGACATCAGCTAAGTGAAGACAAGTGTAATCTTCCTGCACACATGGTTTCAGTGTCAAATGAACTATTTCAGTTTCTAACATACTAAAGCACGGGCAGTGTATGAAAAATGCACATTTGTGTACTGTGTGGAGCACCCTTTGTTTTTTTTTTGGCTACTGTTGTCTTGGTTCCTCTAATTTGATTCCAGTTTGTGAAGGGTGTGCCTAACAGTGAGCTGGAGGTCTAGATCTTGCAGGGTCTCATGGTTTGGGCCACATGGGCAGGATCTGAAGTTGTCCTGCTGGAACTGATGTCCACTTGCTTAAGAGTGGCTAGTTCCTTCACTCAAAGTTGTTGCTCTGAAGAGCCATAGTTAGATGTAGGAAACTGAAGTCCCATGAACTTTTAATCATTTGCCTTATAATAAGAATGCCTTTACGTTTGTATCTGATATCTGTGTTGCAAAGCACTTTCGAGTTGCAAAATATTTTGACTTCTATAAGAATCTTGTTGTCAGGAAGGATTATTATTCAGAGTCTACAAATGGAGAAAGTGAGAAACCTAGGAATAAAAAATAAGGAGTAAGAACAAAGGTTACTTTCTGCTACCGTTTACTGAGCACCTCCTATGCGCCAGTCATGGTAATCACTGCTGTGTTCATATGATCACTGATTTGGGAATCAGACCTTAATCTCATTTCATTAACAAAGAATCTGATGCTAAATTGCTCAGTTAGGTGATTGTTTTCCTCAAGGATACAGAGAAAGTTTCAGAGCTGGATGTAAACTCAGGCTCCTCTGGCTCCAAATCTCAGGGTCTTTCTACCATATCACACTCAGGTAATTTGCTCAAGGAAACTGAGGACTTCTGACTTTAGACCTAATTTGCTTTCCAATGCATCAAGATATCTCTTTGTGGTATAATCTTCTTGTAGCTATTTTAAAACTTGTCTTTGATTGATGTGCTCTCCTGTATTCCCTTTCTCACATACCTAGATTTCCCTAAGAACAACCAATTAAAAATGATGTTTCCTAACATGGCTTGGTAGCACTTTGGGTTATAGCCAAATCGTGATAGTCTCAAAACGAAGGCAAACTTAATGGCTTTTTTTTTTTTTTAAATAAAAAAGGAACTACACACTGAGCAGCAGTTTGTAGAAAGAAGGGGGTGGTATTATGGAATATTATTATGCTAGCCAAGGCTTGGGTTTGGAGCACTTGCATTTCTGTTAGTCAAGGATCTTTCATTGGAAGTGACAGAAAACTCAAAATATCTTCAGCAAAAAGGCATTGACTAGTTCAGATTCATGAAAAGTCTTGGGTAGACTACATGCCAGCTCTGCCTTTTTCCACTTTTCACCTCTGTTTTCCTCTGTTTTCAGCCTCAGAGAGGCCCTCTCTAAGGGACAGTGTATTAGTTTCCTAGGGCTGCTGTAACTAAGTACCATGTTGGTGGTTTAGGCAACAGAAATCTATTGTCTCCCAGTTCTGGAGGCTGGAGGTCCAAGATGAAGACACAAACAGGGTTAGTTCCTTCTTCCCACTATGAGGGGGAGTCTGTTCCAGGCCGCTCTCCTTGGCTTATAGATAGCTGCCTTCTCCCTACATCTCTTCACATTGTCTTCCCTCTATGCGTCTGTCTCTCTATGTCTGTGCCAAAGTTTCCTCATTTTGTAAGAGACATCAATTATATTGGATTAGGGCCTACTATAATGATATTACTTTTAATCGTAAAGGCTGCATCTCCAAATATGATCATATTCTTAGGTCCTGGGGGTTAGGATTCCAACATGTGAATTTGGTGGGCAGGGGGACAATTCAGCTTATAACGCATGGGAAGATTGCCACTCCAGAGTTACAAGGTCTGGATAGTTCCCAGTCCTAGAGAAAAGTGAGCCACCTTCAAAGCACAAAATCTCCTGGGAAGTCTGACTGTCTCTGGCTGGTCAGGTGTGCATGTTTTAGATACATCCCTGTGGAGGACATGTGGATGGTTTCTGCAGTGGTTGGGAGCCACAAGTTTTATTTATTTATTTATTTATTTTTTAATCAGTATAAGTGGGTGGAGCCAGTTCCTTTTCCCAGTGACTTCCTCCTTAAGTCACTGTCCAATCGAAATACAACCTTCCGGGATTTTCAGTGTTCTAGGGCCAGTTCTGCCAAAAAAGGAGAACGTTTTCTGACTCCCAAAGGCTGGAGATCACCTTCATCATAAAGGATTTTATTTATTTGCTTGTTTGTTTTAATCAAGGCAATACCAATAGCAAGAATTTCATGGTCTATGGATGAGCCAGTGGACTTTATGGGGCTATTGATGTGTCTTGGAAAACCAGAAGCCCCCTCACTATGTTGTTTCTTAGACTCATTCATGCATAGTCAAGCTAAGCTAACTGCTCTAACAGACAATTCCCAAATTTAGTGAATTCACACAATAAAGGTGTATTTTTTGTTCAAGTCATTGTCCAATTCAGGACAGGGGGTCTCTGCCCCATTCAGTTGTATGGGGACCCAGGCTTCTTCCACTTGGCTTCTTGGCCATAGGCCTTGGGGTCTTCTACTGGGTCCTCTGCATCTGCCTGGCACATGGGGAGAGATGATGTGGAGGGTTGTGTGGGAGATTTTAGAGGACTATCCTGAAAATGGCGCTCATGATTTCCGCATATGTTCTACAGACCAGAACTCAGTCACATGGCCTCTTCTAAATGGAAGGGGCTGGGAAATGTAATCTAAAACATGCTCAAGAGAAAGGAAAAGTAGATGTGTTGGGCCTCTGACCATTTTCTGCCACAACTCACCCATCCATCCACTTACTCAGCTATCAACCTACTTAGCACTTTTTTTTTTTTAACACCTGTTATGTGTCAGGCACTTTGTTCATCAGGAGCTCACAGTTTCTGGGAATCAGGCTGAAAAAAACATGACCTCTACAAATAGAGTTGGTGTTATAGGGAGATGTAAATAGGGCACTAGGGAAATATTAAAGAAGGAAAAACTCACTCTGCTTAGAGGTTGGGAAAGCCTTTCAGGGATGAGGCTTAAACTGGACTTTGAGGAAGAAGTAGGACAGTGCAAGGGCATTCCATAGAAGGAACAGCATGGAGAAAGACATAGACTCATGGAAAAGCATGGTGTGTTTGAGAAACAGCCAGTAGTCGACTGGAACTGGAGGATAGCGGGTGTTGAAAAACCTCCTTCCTTAGGACTTTGTAGTGGCCTAAGTGGACAACTCCAGTCTTGCTGCCACTGGATCTAAATCTACTGTTCATCAGGTTATTATCTACAGTTCCCTGTCTTCGTTTCACATAGCTTTTGATTCTCATACACAACAAACACCTCTCAAGAGCCCGAGAGTTCTCTAGTTCTAGGGAGAAGCAGAGAATAAAAAGTGGAACAGAGAAAAGGGAGGAGCTCATATTTTGGTCTAATTCCCCTTGAAGTCTAAGTTTGAATGTCATAGGTTTACCTTGAAATTTTATTGTGCAGAATTAACTTAACGAACACAATTTCTTTAACAAAATCTAAAGTAAATCAGTATCTTCACCTCCCTCTGAAATAATCAACAGCTGCTGAATATTTTAACTTTGATCACTCCTCTCCCAATTTACATAATTTTGTTATTTTTTTATAAGTTAATTTAATGAGGGTCTGCTGGTAGTAAACTTTCTCAGTATCTATCTGTCTGTCTGTTTGTCTATCTATCTATCTGGAAAATGTCTTTATTTAGGTAACAGACTGGGGACCAGGGAAGATGATTAAGTATAGGCTCTGCCTCTCAGCTGGTCTATAGCCTGGTGACATTACTTTCCATTTAGTCTCTCAATACTTCTATATTCTCTTTTAGTGACCACTTATATGAGGCTCTTACAAGTGCTTTATATTCCACCATGCCAAACCTGCTTTTGATGTAACATTTAAATTAGAAATCTTTTGGAAAATCCTCAAAGAAGCGTCCCTTTATTTAAAGGATACATCCAAGAGGCAGGATTGTGGAAGCTGATTTACAAATGGTGAAGCCAATTGAAAAATTGGTTCCCATAAGCCATAATTTAGAGTTTAATACTGGCTTATCATTTTTTAAAATAAACCTTTAATCGTGGAATATTTTTAGATTTACATTAAAGTTGCAAAAATAATACAAAGAGTACTCGTGATTCTTATAAGATTCAGTTTCCCCTGATGTTTTCATTTTGTGTTACTGATGTGCACTTAACAAAACTAAAAATATACATTGATATGTTACTGTTAACTAAACTGCAGACTTTATTTAGATTTCACCAATTTTTCTCATGAATGCCCCTTTACTGCTATAGCATCCCATTGAGGATATTATTACATTGCATTTAGTCATATCTTCTTCATCTTCTCCGGTCTTTGACAGTTTCTCAGACTGATTTTGATAGTTTTGAATAGCGCTAGTCAGGTATTTTGTAGAATGTTCCCCAATTTGTCCATTAGACAAATTGTCCCACAAATGGTTACAATGGGGTTATAGGCTTATGGGAAAGATTACCACAGAGATGAATTACTCTTCTTATCTCATCATATCAGGGGATACATTGGTCCATTATTTTAAAGACTCAATTTCTTTCTTTTTTTTTTTTTTTGAGACAGAGTCTCGCTCTGTCGCCAGGTGCCAGGCTGGAGTGCAGTGGCACGATCTCAGCTCATTGCAACTTCCGCCTCCAGGGTTCAAGCGATTCTCCTACCTCAGCCTCCCGAGTAGCTGAGATTACAGGCACGCACCATCACGCCCAGCTAATTTTTGTATTTTAGTAGAGACAGGGTTTCACTATGTTGGCCAGGATGGTCTTGACTTCTTGACCTCGTGTTCCGCCCGCCTCAGTCTCCCAAAGTGCTGGGATTACAGGTGTGAGCCACTGTACCTGGCCCTTAAAGACTCAATTTCTTTGTTGTTGTTTTTTATCTTGAATCTCATGACAGATTTAGAATTGATTTCTTTTTCTTAGAATCTTAAAAGTCCTTTAGGTTATTTCTTTCTTTATATAATATATTCTATGCAAATCTCTCCTGATTTAGCTCCAACAATCTGCTGATAAACATTCCCCAGCCTCTCCCACATTGCAAACAATTTGTCTTTTAATCCTGCCCTTCCCTCAAGCTGCTTATTTTCCTCTCCATCCTTCCCTCCCTACCTCTCTCTCTCACCACCAGCTTTATATCCCACTTCAGAACATCAGTTCACAATAACTTACTTGAGCTTTGGCTGGAGCTTCTCTTCAGCTTCCAATTTGTGCTCCAATGATCTGTGGTGATCATTGTGATGGTAATTTTATGTGTCAACTTGACTGGGCTAAGGGATGTCCAGATAGCTAGTAAATATCATTTCTAGGTGTGTGTATGAGGATATTTCTGTAAGAGATTGGCATTTGGATCCGTAGACTGAGTAAATAAGGTTGCCATTACTCACCTGGGTAGACATCATCCAATCCTTTGAGGCCTGAACAGAACAAAAAGGTAGAAGCAGGGCAAAACATCTTTATTCTTAAGTCTGGGCATCCATCTCCTCCTGTCCTCAGACATCAAAAGTTTCTTATTCTCAGGCCTTTGGACTCTTTGGGACCGATAGGACCTACACCATCAGCTCTGTTGGTTCTCAAATCCTTGCCCTTGGACTGATAAACACCACCAGCTTCCCTGGGTCTCTAGCATGCAGATGGTGTATTGTAGGACTTCTCAGCCTCCTTAGAGCCAATTCTCATTAAATTTCCCCCCTTATAGATCTATAGATATGCTGTTGGCTCTGTTTCTCTGGAGTGCCTTGACAATGACCGCACCTTATGGTTGTTAAAGCAAACTAAATATGGCCTGAGAAGGACTCTGTACTTCTATATTTGAGACCCTGTGGATGAACTGTAACCTAGCTTAATAGGTAGACAAGATTGAAAACCTAACTTAGAAGTATATGCCTGTAACAATAGCTGAGTCTTGGCCAGTCCCAGTGGCCATAAGTCAACCATTCATAGACTGCTGAGTGTTCAAACTGTGTTCAAATAAGGCAAACGCTGAGCTGTAACCAATCCAGCCATTCTGTACCCTACTTCCAATTTCTTTTGTCATTTACCTTATTTTATCTGTAAATCTTCTTCTACCTCATGGCTATGCTGGAGTCTCTGTGAATTTGTTGTGATTCTGGGGGCTGCCTGGTTTAGGAATCATTTGTTGCTCAATTAAATTCCTTTAAATTTAATTCAGCTGAAGTTTTTCTTTTATCATGGTGAAGGAAGAGAAATCAGAAAAGAAAGTTGAGAAAGATTAGAAAAGATTCATTCTTTAAGAATCTCATTTTGAGTATTTCTTATATCTCTTGGAAGATTTCATCGTCCTCACCTTTGAGTTAGCATACATCTTGTGCATACTTCTATTATGCCATTTAATATGTTGTACTCCAAGGCCTGTTTCTTGTTTATTTAATGTATCTATGCTCTATTATTTTGAGGGCAGTTACTATGACTTATGTAGGTTTCCTTAGTATCCAATACAGGTACATATTTGACACAAATTTTTTGTTAAATGATTAGATCAATTAATATTTAATGTTGAGTAAGTAAAATAATACCATCCTTAGACAAGTTTACTGTTAAGATCAAATGAGACAATTGTGGCAGAAGCACTCAGTAAGTCTTAAAGAAGTCTGTAAGTTTGAGTCATTATAACCCCTAGTCACCTATTTCTTAATCCTGTGAATCTTCTCCATCTCAAATACTTTGTTTTTATTGCTCATATGAACTCCTTTTTTTTTTTTTAATTTTTCGAGATGGAGTCTTGCTCTGTCGTCTAGGCTGCAGTGCAATGGTGCAATCTCAGCTCACTGCAACTGCCTCCCGGGTTCAAGCAATTCTCCTACCTCAGCCTCCCAAGTAGCTGGGATTACAGGTACAGGCACCCACCACTGTGTCTGGCTAATTTTTGTATTTTTTACTTGAGACGGGGTTTCATCATGTTGGTCAGCCTGGTCTCGAACTCCTGACCTCGGGTGATCCACCTGTCTGGGCCTCCCAAAGTGCTGGGATTACAAGTGTGAGCCACTGCGCCTGGCCCATATGCACTCTTTATATACCTTGTTTTGAGGGCAGATCATATGTATTATTAGTTATTTGTTGCTACCTAACAAATTATCTCCAAAATTAGTGGCTTAAAAAATGACAAACATGTAATCTTTCAGTTTTTGAAGCGTCAAGAATTCAGGCACAGCTTAGCCAGGTCCTTGGCTCCCAGGGCTCCCAGAGGTTACAGTCCTCTCATACTTGGCTCAGGGAGCATCTGCTTCCAAGCACTCACCTGGATGTTGGCAGCCACGGGCCCTCAAAGGCACTCGGCCAGAGACATAAGTTCCTTGCCATGAGAAACTCTTCATAGGGCCACTCACAACATGCCAGAGCAAGAATGGTGGGGTGGGGGGAGAGAAAGAGAGAGAGAGATTACAGTCTTTTTGTAATCTAATTTTGAAAGTGGCATCTCATCACTTTTGCCATATTCTATTTGCTAGGGTGGAGTCACTAGATTCAGCCCACAGTCAAGGGGAAAAACAGCTTGCATAAGCATATGAATAACAAGCAGGAATCATTAGGACCATCGTAAGAGGCTGCCTACTGCCGCCTGTTACTAACTTTGATGCCCTGTAGGACGTAGTCCTGGCTGACATAAAGCAGGTGCTCCAGAGGTGGTTAGTAAATTGATTTAGAAAGAACAGAACTTGTGACACCCCTGAGGTGGATAGAATGGCGCCACCAGGAAAAGTTTTCCCAAACGCTTTCCTGCAATTTGCAGTTCTACGCTGGGCATCCTGATCTACAGGACAGGGCAGGAAGGTGAGGTCAGCCACGGAAGTCAACATGACCTACGTAGGATGTTGCTCCAATGTCTTTCCTGCCATTGTCTGTCTTGAATTGTGCTTTATTCATGTATAGTATATGATCACTTAGTCATTCAACAAAGACTAATTGGGGTCTTTCTATGTACCAGGCCCTAGGGACACAGTGATGAAGAAAAGGAAGCCCCTGCTTTTGTGGAGCCTGAATTGGGGTTATTATTTTCCTTATGAGCTTGAAATGGTTTCCCAATTAGTTTTTGGGACATGAAACCAAACTTGATTGCATCCTCATGGCTTTGTCATAGAGGTCCTAGGGGAAACATCTGAACTGATATTAACGCTTAGCTGGAGGGATACTACTTTCCTGACTCCCTCATCTTCTCAAGTCTTTGCTCACCTATTCAATAGGGCCCATCTTGACCATGCTACTGAATAATGCAAACAGAGCTTTCATACAGCCACTGCCAATCCCCCTTAACCTCTCCTATTCTTTCTCCCCACCCCATATCACTTTTTACTTTCCACTATAATGTACTTATTATTTTTACTACACAATCCTATCTCCCCTCTGCTTGGATATAATCTCTGGAGTAAGGATCTTCATCTGTGTTTCTTCTGCTACTCTGTCCCCAAAATCTAGAATAGTGCCTGGCACATAGGAGGTGCCCAACACATATTTGTTGAATGAATGAACTGAGTCCCCTCAGGTCAGGCTTCCTTTTTTTGAAACAGAGTCTTGCTCTTTCGCCAGGCGCCAGGCTGGAATGCAGTGGCGCAATCTTGGCTCACTGCAACCTCTGCCTCTCGGGTTCAAGCAATTCTCCTGCCTCAGCCTCCCGAGTAGCTGGGACTACAGGCGTGTGCCACCATGCCCAGCTAATTTTTGTATTTTTTTAGTAGAGATGGGGTTTCACCATGTTAGCCAGGATGGTCTCAATCTCTTGACCTCATGATCTGCCCGCCTCGGCCTCCCAAAGTGCTGGGATTACAGGTGTGAGCCACTGCACCCGGCCCAGGCTTCCTTTTTAGACCCTACTTTGTAGTTTGAAGAATTTTTCTTGAAGGAATAGAGACGTAGTGAAAACCAGCCAGTCTCTTAGCTGTGGCCATTGATTCCAAAAAAGGGAATTAGATTTAATTTGTTCATAGGGCTGAGAAATGAGATGTAATTAATAGATACTGAATTAGTAAACAATGGATGGATTTTCTTCCATGTAGTCAATCCTACAGCTGTCTGGTTTTCACTCAGTTTTAATGAGTCTTTGCACACTCAGGTTGAGCAGGCATTGTAATGAAAGCTGGGGTTGCCTGGTGATTTGGAGTGAATTGTGTCTAATTGGAACAAAATCAACAGCCCTTACCCTTTATCCCCTGAAGAATGAGGAGATGCCGGGAAGCAACAATTGCATTCCTGCAGCAGTTCACAAAGTTTAATGCTGCAAGTTTTCCAGGCCTTGCAAATAATAGGAAGTGATTATGAGAAGCGAAGTTACTCTGGCTGACCTCATCTTTTTGGTTTGACTTTGTTCTGACTTGCGTCTTACTCTTAATGCTTGACGGCTTTGAATTAAACATAATCCTTTAGCTAAGCCCTTAACGTTTTGGCAGATGGGGAGCCCATTACAAAACTTCTACTTTGTTGCTGAACTAAGTTCAGACACATACCACCAGAGGATGATGAAAAGCAGACCTCTGCTTTTCTCCTTTGGCGGCTTTAGTGCACAGAGTCCACTTCAGAAGGAAGGAAGGAGTCATCGACTGCTGTTTCCTCGTATTTTCTCTCCTGTCTACCCTCAAGGTCTCCCTTTTGCTTCTTCCTGGCTGACCCAGATTGTCATTCATTTATTTCAATTCATCTGGTTTTCCCTTGAATGTGGCTTCAAGTCACATCCAGATAAAAAAGGAGTGAAGCAAAAAGGACCTTTGAGGTCCAGAGTTGCTAGTGATACGATTAACCACACCTTAGCACAACTCTAGATGTTTCCTCTTTTCTTTGCCTTATCAAGAATTCTGTTCATGTTTTCTTTCTTTCTTTCTTTCTTTTTTAGAATGGGACAGAACCTAGAAATAAAGCAGATGTGTCCTTTCACAAGGAGAAGGTGAAATAGGAGAAAAATCCTTCCTATCATATAAACCTGAATGGAAAGAAAATCTCTAACTCCAATAGTGAGAGTGGAGCTCTCTTTAGGTAGCTGGAAGAGCTTGTTGAAGGCACCGCATTATGATACGGAATCAAACACTCAATCCAAGAGTGGGTGACACCAGAGTGTACCAGAGGCTCATTTAAAATTTTCTGTTTCAATTTTAAAACTTGATGTTTATTGTTTATACTTTAAAGCAAAATATGTTTATTAATATAAATTGAAGAAAAGCAGAAAAGTAGAAAGAGGACAAAATGAAAGTCACATGTGTTCCTTATCACTGGAAGATAAAGGATGTTGACGTTTTGTTATACTTTCCCCCAGTCCCCTTTTCAATGCTTTTCTTCACATAATTGCAACTCTCTAGTATCTACAATTCTGTATTTTCTTATTTTCCTTTTCTTCCCCCTAATTCTCTCAGATCCTGAAATAGTCTCTTATTTTCCCATAACATGAAACGTTTCTCCACCTTTCCAAACTCCCCAGAACTTTTTTTGATGACTGCAAAATAGTCTAGGGAGAACAAGGGCCACAGCTTACTGTTAGTGTTAGAAAAACAGCCATGTTCTAAACTAGGAGTCAGCAAACATCTTCCGTAAAGGGCCAACTGGTAAACATTCTAGACTTTGTGTGACATATATCTTTCACAACTACCAATGCTCCTTGACTTACAGTGGGGTTATATCTCAATAAACCCATTGTAATTTGAAAATATCATAAGTTGAAAATGCATTTAATACATCTAACCTACCAAAAGTCATAGCTTAGCCTACCCTACCTTAAATGTACTCAGAACACTTACATTAGCCTACAGTTGGGCAAAATTATTCGGCAACATAGTGCATGGTAAAGTATGGGTTGTTACCCTCCTGATCGTGACGGTGACTGGGAGCCGTGGCTCACTGTTACTGATCAGGATCACAAGAGTATCATACCACTTTCTACTGACTGTGTAGCACTTTTGGTCCATCATAAAGTTTAAAAATTGTGAGACAAATCACCTTTAAGTGTTGGGGATTGTCTATACTCAGCCCTGCTGTAGTACCACAAAAGCAGCCTTAGACAATATGTAAACAAATAAGCATGTTTGCATTCCAATAAAACTTTATTTATGAAAACAAGCAACGAATCAGGTCTGGCCCGTTGGCTGTAGTTTACTGACTCCTATTCTAAGTTATTACATTGTGTTTAATTTTTTTGTATTTTAGTTCTTTGATGAACATTGTACTTCCTCATTTAGGATTATGTCCTTAAGAAGCATTTGTAGACATAAAATTGAAGTGAATTTGCTGAAGGTCGAAGTCTTTGAAAGGCTTTAAGGCTCTTTACTCACATTGCCAAACTCTTCCTCAAAAGACACAGCCACTCGCATCGGCTAAACCAGCAGTATAGGCTACTACTGATTTCACTAAATTTTCTTCAGTATTTGTTTTATTCATTTCATTCAAAGTCATGTTTAGGAAGATGTGAGAAACACACATTCACCTGTCCAAACTCAAAGAATGGACTCGGAGAACAGTGCAAGTGAGACTTTTAATGGTGGTCTTGCAAGATTGGGTGTCTGGTTGACGGGCACACCTGGGGCAGTTACAGCAGGTAATTTATCTCCCAGCACGCAAGTCCCTCCCCAAGTTCTTCATTGGTCAAGTACTATGGGGTTACCAGCTTCCCAGACATTGCCTCAGTTTCATTATTCCCCTTATAAGGTTATAGTCCCCTTCCCTGCTTAAGTTTTGATTTCCCAATAACCAAACTTTTTTCCCTTTTATGGGCTGACCCCTCCTTTACATTCTGTCTGCTTATCGTGACCCTCTAGGTGCATGAGCTGTGCGGTTTGTTACGTCTGCAAGCTGGCTGCTGGTACTTTGATTTATCATGCCTTGAAAATGAACCCTTTAAAATGTTTTCTCACAGAAGATAATTACCAGGTGGAAAAAAAAAACAAGCTAAAAAAAAGTATGAAAAAAATTAAAAACTTAAAAAGAGTAAAAAATTATTATTTTGATTGCTGCAGAAATGAAATTTCATAATTGTTTTAAACAGTATTTCTTGGAGGCTGAATCTTTTCACACGTTTGCTAATCTGCTGCACTTCCTCTTTTGCAACATGTCTACTTACGTCTTTTCTCTAAGTGAGAATCTAGAAGGTATGCAGCGGTTCCTCTTAACTATGTTTAGTAAATGTTAAAGGCAACATTTGAAATTACCTAAGTATGTCTTAAGAGGAATCTCTAAATAACTGGCATATCGTTGACAATGGGATTTTATGTGGGTATTACAGATTTTTTGTTTGTTTTATTGTTCTTTGAGGACTGTAGGTGGCAGAATTTAATGGTGTTTATGTTTTGGCTCATGACAATCTAATCATAGATTCATCTAAAGCATCTTCTTTATTTTATCTTTTTTTCCCCCCTTTATCTCTATATTAGTTTCCTGTGGCTGCTATAACAAATTAGCACAAATTTAGTGGCTTAGAACAGCAGAAATATATTCACTCAGCATTCTGGAGGCCAGAAGACTCATATTAGTACGGTGGGGCTGAAATCAACGCTTCCTCAGGGCCACAGTCACCCAGGAGGCTCTAAGGGAGCCTCTTTCCACTTCTGGTGGCTCCCAGCATTCCCTGCTATGGCCGCGTCACTCAAATGGAAAAGGCCAGCATCTTCATATTTCTGCTCTGTCTTCACATGGCCATCTCTGTGTAAAATCTCCCTCTGCCTCCTCTTATGAGGACACTTGTCATGGCCCTGATGGCAACCGACTTTCCAAGATGATCTCCCACTCCCTTGCAGACATTCTGTCTGCTTGTTATTTTTCAATTATGTCCTACATTGACTGACTCTTAGTGGCCTTTTCAACCATCACTGTTTATTTAATTCTAGTGAATCTTTCAAGTAAAATCTAAAATAATAGCACTCTGATAATCATTTTCTTATTTTCCCCCAACTAATATTTGCTTCCTTTATGATTCTGAAAATTTAATGAATGCTTTTTGAGTGTTAATTTTACACAGGGACTGTTCTAAGGCCACAAATACTTTCTCAGTTCTTTTTGTTCAACTCAGTGAGGTAGATACTATTACTTTTCCTAATTTTAAGATGGAGAAACAAAGGCACAGAGAGGCTAAGTAATTTGTCTGAGATCACACAGCTGTATGTTTCAGAGTTGGGATTGATATTGGCAATCTGTAGAGACAAGGCCTTTAACTGCTCTGTGTGCTGCCTTCTTTCCTGCTGTTTTCTTTCTTTTATCCCCATTCCCTCCCTCTTTTCCTTCATTTCAATTAGTAAATGTGTGTGTCATGTATGTTAGTGATTAAAGCAGTGGTCTCATGCATGCATAATGGGGAAGATGCACATGTAAACAAACCAACAAACAACAAGCAGATAAAATTCACAGAGATGAGTAATCAGGAAAGCGTCGGGGTCCTGGGAGTTTGCTTTTCACTTTTTAAAATTAACTACATTGTAGAGTTTACCGCATTATTTTTTGAACTGTTTTGGAAGTATTCGCATACCAGTCATTCATTTTCATGTGGTTCATATTCCAGGAGAAGTTGATTTTTTTTCTTGTATACTCAGTAAGATGGGCACAGTGAACATCAACTAAACATGAATTGGATCAATGAACTGATGGAGTAGCTTCAGTCAATAGTGAATCTGTTAATGGTTTCTGGTCATCCTCTGACTCCTGCACGTCAGTCCTGGGGCCTAGCATAGGGATGACTCAGCATCTGGCTGGTCGAACAGCAATCTGGGATATTTCGATAAATATCTGAGCAAGGCCCTAGTACTTGAAGTGAGGCCACCTTCAGAAGTCATGATGGGATTTACATAAGGAAGAAAGGCCTATCTGAGATGAAGCTCTGGTATGCCTCCATGCCGGGGAATCTGCAACAAGCAGCACATTTTTCTGAGCTCTGCAAAGCTGGTTGGGGGTAAGAAATTATAGTAATTAGCAAAATGGCGACAATTTAGTATCTAGAAGAAAGCAGGCTCTGCTGATGCCAAAAAAACAAGGAGGCAAAACAAAGCTCTCTCTCCATGCAGGACTGCCTTCTAAATTTTGGGGAAATTGCTGAAAAAGCATTACTGTGCCTTGGATGAGAGGCTGACCAAGAGAGGTCATCTTAATTTAAACACCAGTGCTTATGCCTTTCAAAATCCATAAGCCAGGCCTGCCTGAGCCATGGAGCAACCCCTCTTCTCCCCAGCTGACTTTTCCTATGTCACTGTTGGGTGTGGCCGGCTGTTTCCTGATGTCTTGGGAGGATGGCCAATCTTGGTCTGGTTCCATCATAATAAAGATTCCCTGCTAGAAAGTTCTGGAAAACTTCAGTTTCCCTTTTAGAATAAACAGTTTATAATTCTGTGCTTTGATGTGAAAATCCATGTGTCAGTTCATGGAGTTCATGGAAAGGAATAAAAGCTTGTAAGACTTGTTTATACTCCCTGTGAGGTAGACTTAACTGTGCTCAGAAAATAATCAATCTTCTAGGAAGAAGAGACTTCTCACTCAATAAAAGTCACCACATTTGCCTATAAGCACCTCTACCTTAGCCTGGGAAACTGCCACAGTCTGGGTGCTAGGCCCTTGGACAACAGAAAGGAAAATCTGAATCATTCTTTTCTCTTTGCTCTACCCCTAACTCTTTACTTACCCAAGCCTATGCAAGGTTAGAAGATTATGTCCATAAAGACCTTAGCTGGTGAAGACCCTCAGAAATCCATGGGGTTTTGATTACATTTTACATTTCATTCACAAAGCATTGTTTATTAGCATGTGTGCAAATTGAGCCAGGTTATTTTTATTTATTTATTTATTTTGAGACAGAGTCTCACTTTGTCACCCAGGCTGGAGTGCAGTGGTGCAATCTTGGCTCACTGCAACCTCCGCCTCCTGGGTTCAAGCGATTCTTCTGCCTCAGCCTCCTGAGTAGCTGGGATTACAGGTACATACCACCACACCTGGTTAATACTTGTATTTTTAGTAGACATGGGGTTTCACCATGTTGGCCAGGCTGGTCTTGAACTCCTGACCTCAGGTGATCCACCTGCCTCAGCCTCCCAAAGTGCTGGGATTATGGGAGTGAGCTGTACATATTCTTCTTGCCCTTCATTATCCAGGAGGAGCCTTACAGAAGGCATGCCCTCAATTACTACTTGTTTAATAAATAAATCAATAAGGAATGCTCTTTTGAAAATAAAATAAATGGAAGTATCTTTGATACATTTGCTGATTATAAAAATCTGTCAGTTCATTGTAAAAAAATTAGCAACTCATATAGAAATTTCTAACACATTATCTTCTCCTTGAGATATCCACTAGTTATCAAGTTTGATGCACATATACTCAGAGTTGAAAGAAAGAAAGAAAGAAAGAAAGAAAGAAAGAAAGAAAGCAAGAAAGCAGCTTGCTGTGATGGCTCATACCTATAATCCCAGCACTTTGGGAGGCCAAGGCAGGTGGATTGCTTGAGCTCAGGAGTTTGAGCCCAGCCTGGGGCAATATAGTGCGACATCCTGTCTCTTCGAAAAAAAAAAAAAAAAAAAAGGAAATACCTCATGCAAGCGGGGCTTAAAACCCAGATGATGGGTTGATGGGTGTAGCAAACCACCATGACACATGTATACCTATGTAACAAACCTGCAGGTTCTGTACATGTATCCCAGAACTTAAAGTAAAATAGAAAGAAAGAAAGAAAGAAAAGAAAGAAGGGAAGAAAGGAAGGAAAGAAGAGAAAAAAGGAAAGAAAAAGAAAGAAAGAGAAAGATTCAGGTGAGGTCTTCCTATAAATAAAAAAAAAAGAAAGAAAGAGCAAGCAGATGGAAGGTAGGAAAGATGGTGGCAGGGGTTGGGGGGAAGCAAGAGAGGAAGAAAGCAAGCCAGCGTGTGTATAGTAACAAAGCTGCTATTGTTAGACTGTAGATTGTTTTTAGTTTTCACAATGATTAATAGTAACAATATTGATTCTTCCAATCCATGAACATGGAATATCTTTCCATTTACTTACGTCTTCTTCAGTTTTGTTCACCAGAGTTTTATAGTTGTCATTGTACAGATCTTTCACCCCACTGGTTAAATCTATTCTTGTGTATTTTATTCTTTCTGATGCCATTGTAAATGATATTGCTTTGTTTTTTTGTTTGTTTTTGAGACAAGATCTTGCTCTGTCACCCAGGGTGGAGTACAGTGGCATTATCACAGCTCACTGCAGCCTGGAACTCTGCTGTGTTGCCCAGGCTGGTCTTGAATTCCTGGGCTCAAACAATCCTTCCTCCTTGGCCTCCCAAAGGGCTGAGATTACAGGCATGAGCCACTGCTCATCCCTTGAGATTGTTTTCTTAATTTTTTTTTCAGGTAGTTTGTTATTCGTATACTCTGCTTATATTCTGATATCTTGCTCTAGTTTATTAATCTCTTCAAGTACTCTTAAATCTTTTCTGGAACAACACAGGGTAAACAGAAGTAAATAAACAAACTAAACCACAAATATGCCTCCCCAACCTGCCTCATAGGTTGTTATAAGGATCAAAGGAAATAGAAGAAAACAATTTTTTTTTTTAAAGATGGGGTTTTGCCATGTTGGACAAGCTGGTTTTGAACTCCTGACCTCAAGTGATCCACCTGCCTCAGCCTCCCAAAGTGCTGGGATTACAGGAGTGAGCCACTGCACCTGGCTGAAAACAAAACTTTTATGTATGCTATGAGATAGGGTACTCATGAGAGGTACTCTAATTTTTTTTTTTTTTTTTTTTTCAGAAGGAGTCTCACTCTGTGGCCCAGGCTAGAGGCTAGAGTGCAGTGGCACAGTCTCGGCTCACTGCAACCTCCACCTCCTGGATTCAAGTGATTCTCCTGCCTCAACCTCCTGAGTAGCTGGGACTACAGGTGCATGCCACCACACCTGGCTAAATTTTTGTATTTTAGTAGAGACTGGGTTTCACCGTGTTAGCCAGGATGGTCTTGATTTCCTGACCTTGTGATCCACCTGCCTCAGCTTCCCAAAGTGCTGGGATTACAGGCTTGAGCCACTGCACCTGGCCGAGGTACTCTTTTCCTGAATTCCTGGGGTGGTGGTTTTAGAGACAGGGTCATGTTAATTTTTAATTTTTTTGTGGAGATGGGGTCTCACTATGTTGCTCAGATGCTCAGGTTGGTCTCAAATTCCTGGCCCCAATTCATCCTTCCTCCTTGGCTTTCCAAAATGCTGGGATTATAGGCATGAGCCACTGTGCCTGGCAGAAATACTCTACTAATATTTGTTTGCTGTAGTATTTGATACGGTTTTGTATTTTTCTTTATAATTAAGTAAATATTGGTGGTTTTAATTATATGTGAGTTTTTTGCTCCCATTCCAGCAACAAGTAAATATATAAGAAAATTTTTCTTGGCAATTCACTCTTTCACATCCACTTACCTCAACTAAGGTAAGGATTCTTGCTGATTGTGGTTGTCAAGGTTACAACTGCATATAGCAGTTATATCAGCTACTTATATACCTTATTGATATCTCTGACTTAATTTTTCATTTTCAAAATTGCTTTAGAGATACTGGTTTCTTTTCATTACCATATAAATTTTGGATTATTCTTGTTTATATCTACAAAAACTCCTGCTGGCATTTTGATAGAAATTGTGGTAAACCTGTGTATCAATCTGGGGAGAAGTGACATCTTTGTTGAGTTCTTCAGTCCATGAACATGGAAAGTGTCCCTATTTATTTAGATCTTCTTCAGTTTCCTTCACCAGCATTTTATAGTTTGTGGCATATAAGTAAGTCCTGAACGTGCTTTGTTACATTTACACTTAAGTATTTATTTTTTTAAGTTATTGCCACTGGTATTGTATTTTAATTTCTATATTCATGGGCTCATTGGTAGCATATAGAGATTTTTGTATGCTAATCTTATATCTTGTGATCTTGCTAGGCTTGCTTATTAGTTCTATGAGGTTTTTTTTTATTGGAGAGTCCATGGACTTTTCTATGTAATCATGTTGTCTGTAGATAGGGACAGTTTATTTCTTCCTTTCTGATCTCTCTGTTTTTTATTTCTTTTTCTTGATTCATTGCACTGGCTGGAACTTCCAGCATTATGTGGAGTAAGAGGGATGGAAGCAGACATCCTTGTCGTGTTCTCAGTCTTGTGAGGAAAACATTCTGTCTTTCAACGTTAAGTATAATAATAGCTGTATATTCCCTGTAGATGCTCTTTATCAGGTTGAGAAAGTTTCCTCTATTCCTAATTTTCTTTGAGGTTTTTTTTTTTACTCATGAGTGGGTATTACATTTTACTAAGTTATTTTTCTGCATTTGTTGATACAATCATGAGATTTTCTTCTTTAATTTGTTAATATTGTAGATGACATTAGTTAATTTTTTTGAGGCTTGCATATTTTTCCTTTTTAAAAAAGAAATTAGACTTGACATTAGTTAATTTTTAAACCTGATACCAGCTTTGCATCTTTGGAATAAATTCTACTTGGCCATTGTCTTAGTCTGTCCAGGCTGCTATAACACAAAACCTGAGATCAGGTAATTTATAAACAGTAGAAATTTATATTTATAGTTCTAGGAACTAGAAAGTCCAAGATCAAGGCACTAGCAGATTTGGTGTCTGGTAAAGGCTTGCTCTCTGCTTCCATACATGGTGCCTTGTTGCATCCTCACATGACAGAAGAACAAGGCTACTCCCATTAATCTCTTTTGTAAGGGCGCTAATTCCATTCATGAGGGCTTTGCCTTCATGACTTAATCACCTCTTAAAAGGTCTTACCTCTTAGTACCACCAAAATAGGGATTAGGGGTCACCATACATTTTAGAAGAACACATTCATACCATGGAAATCATGGTGTATAATTCTTTTTATATTTTACTAGATTCTATTTGCCATTATTTTTTAAAGCATCTTTGCCTCTATATTTATGAGGAATATTCATCTGTAAGCTTTTTTTTTTTTTTTTTGCACTGTCTTTGTCTGGTTTTAATATCAGGGTCATATTAGCTTTAGAAAATAAATTGAGAGTTGCTCTGTTTGTTTCTCTTTTCTAGAATTGGTGTTGATTCTTCTTTACTTATTTATTTTTTTGAAACAGTTTCACTCTGTTGCCCAGGCTGGAGTGCAGCGGTGGGGCTACTGCTCACTGCAGCCTTGACCTGAGGGCTCAAAGATCCTCCTGCTTAAGACTTCTGAGTAACTGGGATTATAGGCGTGTACCACCTCATCCAGCTGAGTTTTGTATTTTTTGTAGAGGTAGGGTTTCGCCATGTTGCTCAGGCTGGTCTTGAACTCCTGGGCTTAAGCTCAAAGAACCAGCTTGTTGTTTCATTGATTTTTTTTCAATCATGTTTCTGTTTCCAATTTTATTAATGTCTTATCTTTTAAAATTTTTTTTGAGAAGCTCTTCATCCTCACAATTTCATTTATTTTCTAATTTTTATAGTTTTATTCCTTCTACTTATTTTGCTCTTCTTTTTCTAGTTTTCTTGAGGTGGAAGCTTAGATTATTTATATTTTTAACTTTTGTGGGGAAGCTCAGATTATTGATTTGAGTTTTTTCTTTTCTAATATGTGTATGTGGTACTATGAATTTCTGTTGCTTTGAATTCACTGGGTTTTTTGTTTCTGTAGATAGTGTTTTTCATTAGTTCTGAATATTTTAATTGTGTCTTTAAATATCCTCTCTGCCTTATTCCTTTCCTTCTTACCCTCAGAGATGCCCATTGAATACTTGTGGTGGCCAGGCGTGGTGGCTCATGCCTATAATCCTAGCACACTTGGAGGCCGAGGTGGGTGGATCACGAGGTCAGGAGATCAAGACCATCCTGGCCAACATGGCGAAACCCTGTCTCTACTAAAAATACAAAAATTAGCCGGGCATGGCGGCATGTGCCTGTAGTCCCAGCTACTGAGGCAGGAGAATTGTTTGAACCTGGGAGGCAGAGGTTGGAGTGAGCCGAGATTGTGCCACTGGACGACAGAGCGAGACTATCTCAAAAAACAAAACAGAAGAAAACAAAACAAAAACTTGTGTTATTATTTTTATCTCCTACCTTTTTTTTCTGTATCAGCAATATTTTTGTCAGTCCTTCATTGTGAATAGTTTTCCCCCTATTTTTTAGCACATTATTTTTTCTTCACCTGTGTCTAATCTGCTCTTGAACCAACTCATCTACTGAGCTTTAAATTTTGCTTATTTTATTTCTTTTTTTCTAAAAGTTCCATTTGATTCTTTTAAAAAACGATTTTGCACTTTAAATTGTAAAAATATAAATCAGTTCATAGTTTCTCTTTCCCTGCAAATGTTATTAATTTTTAAACAAAAAGTTTAAATATAGTTAATACAGTTAATTTACATCATTCTAAGCTTTGAAGTCTTTGCAGTTCTGTTTCTCTGGTTTGCAGTCTGCCAGATATTTCTTAGGACTATCTCTGGCTTTGTGTATCTGACTATCTTTGGCTTAGTTTTGAACAAATATTTTGAGGCCTAACATGAAATTGGCTTCTTTTTTCCCAGAAAGAATTTATATTTGATTCTGCAAGGTACCCAGAGGCTCTACCAGTTTAAGACAACTTTAGTTATTTATTTATTTATTTCTTCAGTAACTTGCCCAAGTACAGAGCCATTAAATGATAGACAACTTTAAACTAAATTTAAGGCTTGAAATTACCTGGAAAATACAGACTGCTCAAGAGAGTTTAACTGAGGTTGTGGTTCTGTGCCGGGGCTGCTCTATGTGGAAGTCTTAAAAGTACAGATTATTTAAGGGGTGAATCTCCTATCAGACTTTCTATTTTATGTAGTTTCTGAGTGTTGATTTTTTTCTTCCATTGCCAGGAGGTTACTAAAATGAAAATCCAGTACTTTTAGGGTGCATAACTACTCTCAGAGGAAAAGAAGCTTCTGTCTTCATTTGTGCTTCTGGGACCCTGACCTCTCTTCATGGTAGGCCTGGTATTTCCTACCTATCTTGTCGTTGCTTGATTCTTTTAAGATACATTTTATATATTCTATCTATATTTTTATTTTATCCATTAAAATATTTTTTAGCTGAAATGACAGAAATTTATTGTCTCATAGTTCTAGAGGCTAGAAGTCAGAGATTAAGGTGTCAGCAAGGTTGTTTTCTTTTGAGGATCCTGAGGGAGAATTTGTTCCATGCCTCTCCTTAGCTTCTGGTGGTTTACTGGCAATGTTTGGTGTTCCCTGGTTTATAGAAACAAACAAAAAAAAAAGTTTTTTTTTTCCCCTCCAAAAGAATTTCTCCAAATAACCTGACTCAGCATTTCAGAAAACAGGATGGGTTTTGGCAAGACAGTAAATGTCAGAGAACCTACCCATTCTGGGCAAAAATACCATCTTTTTTTGCTTGTCTTTCTGGCTTTCCTCCCTCTGAAGTCAGCAGGAATTTTTTTTCCCCACTGGAAGCAGTAGATTCTGAAATCCAAGTGTTGTTTTTCTGAGAATATATGTGTGTGGTATGGTCATTCCTTCAATCATTTATTCAACAAATACATATTGAAAACCTATGCTAAACCAGGTCCTATGCTAGGTACTGGGATACATGGGGAATAAAAACATGGATCCTAATCTTAAGTAATTTGCAATCTAGATTGGAGAGTTGGTATTAATCTGACAACCACATAAGCGAACTATCAATACTAAACACTATTTTTTCTGTTTTGATTTTTGTTTGTTTGTTTTTGTTTTTGAGACAGAGTCTTGCTCTGTCACCCAAGCTGGAGTGCAGTGGTGTGATTTCAGCTCACTGCGATCTCCACCTCCCAGGTTCAAGCAATTCTCCTGCCTCAGCCTCCTGTGTGGCTGAGACTACAGGCATGCACCACGCCTGGCTAATTTTTGTATTTTTAGTAGAGACAGGGTTTCACCATGTTGGTCAGGCTGGTCTCAAGCTCCTGACCTCTTGATTCCCCTGCCTCGGACTCCCAAAGTGCTGAGATTACAGGCGTGAGCCACTGCACCCGGCCTAAACATTGTTTAATACATGGAGTAGACCTGTCATTAGAGCTATAATGGCAAGGTACAGGTGCTATGTAAGCATTTAACTGGGATACTTAACTCAGGGGTGAGAAGTTTTCTCCAAGGTAAAGCTGTTGCACTGAGATCCAAATAATGAATTGGCATTAACTGGAAGAAGATGAATAGGATGAGACCAATTAGGCTGTGGGGAAAACCTGTGCAAAGGCCCTGTGGTGGAAGATGCTCTGCATGTTAGAATTGGAGGATGTTAAAGCCGGTGGGGCTAGAACACACAGAGTGAGTAGGAAAGTGGTTTAAGATAATTCTGGAGATGCTGTCAGAGGCCAGGTGGAGCAGGACTTGGAAACCAATTAAGTATTCTCTTCTGTACTTGAATTTATAGAAATGGGAGATCACTAAAAATGTTTAATTGAGTCAGTGTGTGTGTGTGTGTGTAGAGGCTGCTCTTGCTCCTAAATTTAGATAAAGAATTTAATGCATGAGCTATCTTGTGAAATGCTATGTGGAATAAGGCATTTGTGGTCAGTCAGTGAGTATGCAGGTGATACTTCAAGAATATTTCTTTGGCCAAGTGTGGTGGACCACACCTGTAACCCCAGTGCTTTGGCAGGCCAAGAGGATTGCTTGAGGCCAGGAGTTCGAGACCAGCCTGGACAACAAAGCAAGACCCTATCTCAATTAAAAATGTATAAGAAGAACATTTCTCCAATAGTACCTTTCAGGAACACATGTCCTGAAAGTGGGATATGGCATTTCTAGTTTTATCATTTCTAACCTTTTTTTTTTTTTTTTTTTTTGCCCTGGAAAATTAAAGCAATTAATTCACTAACCTGCTTTTCATTTGAGCATATATGGTTTCAGCAATATCCAGACCTGGCATTTTTCTGGTGTGGTCCAATATACCTTCTTTCTTCCATGAAACATCCTCTTCCCCCACCATTTTAGTTGGCGTTGTCTAACCTTCCTTTCCAACTGTGCTAATATTACTGGAGAAGATTTGTGAAAGTTTTTTCTTCCTCAGAGTTACCTCTATGCAACTCTATACGCCAATGCCAGGACAACTTTTCCATTTGATGGTCAACAGAGCCCCCTATGGGAGAAACAGCTCAACTACATAAATACCAACACAAACGGCAAGCGTTCTGTAACATGTGGTTCTTTACCTGGCCAATGTTTAATGTAATTACTGTGACCTAGTTGAGACATCTACTCATTATTCGTGTGATAACTCTGATATATAATTACAAAAAATTAACTTTTCATTTGGCAAATTTTCCAATTACTTAGGGTTGAAGGTCATTGTAACAATAAAAATCACAAATATACAGTCTTAAAATAGAATTGATATCAAGAAATAATTTGGATCAGTGTTCTCTTTCAAGAAGAATAACATTTAAATTCTTCAGGATACAGAGTTCTCTGTTCTATTCCTAAAATTTCCAAGGGAGGACACTCCACAATGTCATCGGAAATGAATTCTTTATTCCTAAGAATCCAATAGGTTCTTATATTTGACAATAATATCTCCTTTAAGAAAAAACTCCTGTTACAATGATTCTAAATTTACAGAAAACTTACAAAGACAGTACAGAGAGTTCCTATATTTTCATCACTCAGTTTTTCCTACTGCTAGCACCTGACATTACCATGGTACATTTGTCATAACTAAGGAATCAACATTGGTACATTACTGAGGGAATGTGTTCTCTTTCCGGGTCCATAAGGTGGGGGTAGTTTTAAGGGCAAGAACTTTCTAGCGCCATGCCCCCCTCCCATCTCTCTCCATCCTGGAGATTTAACGGTTTATGTTTAAATTTCGCAGGCTTGAGAATAAACAAGAGTCAATCACTCCAACAGAAGTTCTAAGGAACTCCTTTCGTTGGCCAGGGGTCTTAGAGAAGGTGGGGGTTCCTCCCAGGTTAAAAGTCCCCTTCTTTCACACCCCTTCAGACCTCATGTTTGGATCCCCTTCCACAAACACTCTCACGGAAGCTGTTTTTCTCTATCCTGGATTTTTCCTCTGGAATCCCCTTCCACACTCTCGTGGAAGCCTGCCTTCCCCTCCTAAACTCCGTGTCTCTCTATTTCCTTCCACTAAGCATGGAAGCTGCTTTCCTCTCCTGGATTCCATCTTTCTGGATTCTCTCACTCAGTGTGAGAGGAGCTTTCCTTCTCTGGTTTTCCCCCTGTGGGAACCCTTCTCACTCAGTGTGAGAGCGGCTTTTCTTTCCCTCATTCAGTGTGAG